>APFE030941899.1:0-10357 GCA_000404065.3 Pinus taeda
GTAAATATAAGGTGACTTATGGAGTAAATATAAAAAAATGTTTTATTTGTTTACCATACCTCTCGTTTATTTATATTTTTATTAATTTACCATACCTCTTTTACACATATGGAATTTGGCCCATAGGATTCACTTAAATAAAACAAATAAAACCTCTTTCTTGAGCTTTCATAAATAGAACGAGGGTTATGGACTAAATATAAAAATATGTTTTATTTATTTGCCATACGTCTAGTTTATTTATATTTTTATTTATTTACCATACCTTTTGAGTAAGTATAAAGAAACATTTTATTTATTTACCATACCTCCACTTTACTTATATTTTTATTTGTTTACACCCTTACATGTATATTAGGTGACTTATGGAGTAAATATAAAAAATGTTTTATTTATTTACCATACCTCTCATTTATTTATATTTTTATTAATTTACCATATCTCTTTTATAAATATGGTATTTGGGCCTTTGGCCCATAGGATTCACTTAAATAAAACCTATTCTTGAAAATGGACGAATGGATTCACTTAAATAAAACCTATTCTTGAAAAACCGAGAATGGAAGGTTGTAACTCCTAATTTCAAGGGCTAAATTTACCTTTTTTACCCTCTCCCTTAAAATAAGGTGGGCTATTTGAGGTGATTTGTAAAAATGTACTATGATACAAAATATTCGCCCACTAAAAATTTAAAACCCCTTAATTTAGCCAAAGGGCGAACATTCGCCCTTAAAATTATCCTTGGGAGGGTGGGTGAATTTCACCAATAAAGTCTAAACCCCATTGTTGAAAAGGTGTTTCAGCAAATATTGGCTTGAGGGGTAAAGGTAGAAGCTTTTTCTTTCCCTCAAAAATTTGACATTTGTGATAGGAGGTCACATATTTCTTTACATCAGAAAACAAGGTAGGCCAATAGAAAATGGCTCTAAGAATATCATCAGCAGTGGTTTTCCAATAAAGGTGTCCTCCACAGTCACCTACATGAAACTCTTGTAATAATTTGTCAAATTCATCTTTTAATAAGCAGTTGAGAAGAATACCTTCATGATTTCTCCAAAACAAAGCATTGTCTAATATAAAAAAATTTAACGATTTCATCTTTAAAAATCTGCTTTTGGTCTTAGGTAATTCAGGAGAAGCTTGTAAATTCAGTAAAACATAAATGATATCAGCATACCATGGTGATTCAATAAAGGCCTGGCTAACTAGTGGAGTTGTCGTCTCCTCTTCCTTATCTATTTGTGCAATAAAGTTTATATCCAGGGCCTAATAGTTTGATTCAGCCATGAGTTAGGATGTCTTCGACTACTAAATTAGGAACATAGGCTACTATATGAGAATATAAAATGTACACCCTAAAATCCTTGATGGCACTGACCAAAGAGAAGGCTTGTTTTTCCATTATGTTATATTTTAAGGGGGAGTCTCTCAGGGCTTTTCTAAAGAAAGCAATAGGTTTTTCATAACATTGGTCATGTTTCTACAGTAAAACTACAACAATAGTGTGCTCAGAAGCAAAGGAAAATAAGATAAAATCTCTGTCAAATTTTGGACTGATCAAAACTAGTGTTTTAGTTAAGGCTAGTTTAATGTCTTCAAAGGATTTATTATCCTCAATAGTCCATTTTATGGTTGAATGTTTCTTCAACATATTGTTCAGTGATCTAATTAATTATGTTAGATTAGAAATAAATCTTTTGTAGAAATTTCACCCGTAGATCAACCTAATATATGCAATGTACTAAAGCATAATACTTGATCTAGTTCTACAAAACATTAAGCGAAAGCATAATCGATTTCATGAGCAACATCAAGCATAAACAGATATAACTGAGTAAGAGAAATAATCAACCATAACACAAGATATCTCATTGGGGAAAGTACCAGCATAAAACCCCAACACTGTATTATAAATCAAGTGGAAATCCTCTTCAGTTTACAAAAAGAATCAAATCAAGAGCTATCTTGTACTCTCTGCAACCAAAAGATGAAAATCATGGATTACCTAGGCCTCAATACATAGGCTATAAGTTGGCCTAATCATACCTGCTATCACCTTAGGTCCAACTACGTAGTCATAGAAGAAAATAGGTTCCTTCCTCATGCAAGGAATACTTACTAGAAATATCCTAGCATATGATAGTACATTGTCCCTCATCTGATCTCAATTGGGTCTCTATCTGAACTGCTATGCATCAGTTATCCATGAGAAAATACTTAGTTATCTTAAAATAATAGTTGTCACATGCATGCAAGCATCAACAAACTATCACTCATTATTTTAACAACTTGTTAAAATAATCTAACTAGACTTGACTAAGTTAAACTAAGTCAACTTATTCTCTCATTATGGAACTCATACTTAATTCCTCAATCAGTGGAGAGAATCAAGGATAAATTCCTCAATCAGCGGGACAACTTTTTGCATGTTCCCACAAAGACTTCAAGTTTAATTTTCCATAACTAATTAACTCATGGAGATTAATTAATTAATATTTTAAATTGCTGTTAAGACCAAATTCATTTTTACTTTCTATAGTTAGACCAGGGACTACAAAAAATAGGAAGGGACCCAAAATGCTATTTTTAGAAGATTCTATTTTTAGTAGTTTCACCTCTCACCCAAGGTGGCCAAAATGCTCATTAGCCAAACTGCTATTTTTAGAAGTGTTATTTTTAGCACTTCTATTTTTAGCACATTCTAAATTTAGCATTTCTTGTTGCACACTTTTCAACACTCCCTCTCAGCAAGAAAGGGATTATCAGCAACCCCGATCCTGTCTCTGTGGAACTCAAACTTGCCCTTTGACAATGCCTTTGTCAAAATATCTGCATCCTGTTCCTTGATCGAAATGTACAGCAACATCATGATCCTCTTGACCACACAATCTTGTAGATGCTGATAGCAGATATCTATATGCTTGGACCTGTCATGAAACACTGGATTCTTATAGAGTTTAATGCAACTCTAATTATCACAATATATCATGGTAGGATCCATCATTTGACCAAACAATCCCACTAGAATCTTCCACATCGAGATGGCCTCACATGTAGCCTAACTCGCAGCCATGTATTCAGCCTCTGTTGAGCTAAGTGCAACTGATCTTTGTTTCCTACTATACCAAGAAACTGCAGCTGACCCAAGGTTGAAGATTCCCCCAGAAGTGCTCTTCCTGTCCCATGGACTACCTTCCCAATCTGCATCTGCAAAGCCTTGGAGCTTCACTCCCTCTATCCACCTATACCATAATCCATACTGTGTAGTGCCTCTGAGATATCTTAGCACATGCTTTGCCACCTTCCAAAATAACATGGTTGGCTGAACCATAGCTTGACTCAGCTACTCCACTGCAAAGCACAAACATGATCATGTGTTCACCAGATACATGAGTGAACCCACAAGCTGCCAATAAACAGTAGCAGCTACTACCTCACCTGAAGTAGCATCCTCCTTCCTCCAATTACCTGCTAGAGGAGTCTCCATAGGCTTGCACATCTCCATGTGGAAGCGCCCGAGTATCTCATTGGCATACTTTCCTTGAGACACAAATACTCCCCCATCTCTCTGCCACACCTCCATGCCTAGAAAGTAGTGCATGAGGCCCATGTCTTTCATCTCAAACTATCTTGCAAGGTCCTCCTTGCAAGACTTGAACAACTGATCATCACCTATCAAAATCAGATCATTGATATAAAGTACAATAATCAATAGCTTACCTTCTACCATGATGTCGTAGAGGTTCACATCCACTTCACTCTTGTTGAAGCCCAACCTGGTGAAATAGCTGTCGATCCTGGCATACCAAGCACGGGGTGCTTGCTTCAGCCCATACAATGCTCACTTGAGCCAACACACATGTGACTCATGATCGAAGGTCTCAAATCTCTCAGATTGCTCTATGTATACCTCTTCCTCAATCTCCCCATTGAGGAAAGTTGTCTTCACATCCATCTAATGGATCTTCCAACCCATTTGTGTTGATAGTGCTAGAATTGATCTGATCGATGAGTACCTTGCAATAAGAGCAAAGGTCTCATCATAGTCAATCCCCTCCACTTGTGAGAAACCACATGCAACAAACCTTGCCTTGTGTTTCTCAATACTGCCATCAGCTGCCTGCTTTACCTTGTAAAGCCATCGAGAAGTAACCACTGACTTGTACCCCGATCTAGGGACAACATCCCACACACTGTTCTGCATGATAGAATCGTACTCCTCTACCATTGCATCCACCCAAACTGGTTGTTGCACTACCTCCTCGAAAGAAGAAGGCTCAATCACTACACACTCCCCAACCAGGGCCATGTAGCCAGTGTATCTATCCGAAGATCTCCTCTATCTGCGCTAAGAGGATGGTTTCCCCACATTCTCTCTTGCATCTTGCATTAATTTGTCAGCTTCCCGTGAGCATTTCTTCCCATCTCTGGAAGACTCTCCAGTAGTGGTGATCTCCACTACTAGAATCTCTACATGTGGCTGATCCACATCATTAGGAGGCTCCTCCTCCTTAGGAACTAATAGTTCCTCATCATCACCATGCAACTTGAGCTCCCTCTCAAGTGACACTCACATGGCCCGCTTCTCATCAAACTTCAAATCCCTATGCACTACGGTCCTCTGACTGGCAAGAAGAAACACATGAAAATTGTGAGGTGTATCCATGTATCCCACAAGTATTCTCAACTTAGTTGTTGGGTCTAGCTTCTTCCAAGCATCTTTGGCCACATGATAGTAGACTAGTGATCTAAAGATGCGGAAGTGACGCACATCTAGTGGCTTCCCCGAAAAAGCTTCTATAGGTGTCTTCATCCCCAAAATACAATGAGGACTTCTATTTTGAAGATACATTGTTGTATTGCATGCCTCATCCCACAGATGAAGTGGTAGGCCTTGGTCATGCAACATCACTCGAGTTACTCCCACAATAGATCTGTTCTTCCTTTCGGCCACACCATTCTGTTGTGACTTATGAGGTGCCATGAGTTCCCATTTAATTCCTTCTGAAGCACAAAAGTCCTTAAATTGTTGGGAAACATACTCTCCACCATTATCACTCCGCAAGGCCTTTACTTTCTTCCCTGATTCTTTCTCTACCAAAGCTTTGAACTCAGAAAACTTCAAGAAAGTTTGATCCTTCTTTTGCATGAAGTAGATTGAACATCTATGAGAAAAATCATCAACAAAAATAACATAGTACATATGCTTCATGGTGGAAGCTGCAGAGAAGGGCCTACAAACATTTGAATGGACTTGCTCCAAAACTGCTCCTGCTCTACTATCTTGATCATGAAAGGACACTTTTGCATACTTACGCAAAGTGCAACCTTTGCATGTGCTTGTTTGCTCTAGCTTGCACTTGGGTAATCCGGTAGAAATCTGTTCCATGATCTTCAAGGCCCCATGATGCAAGTGGCCTAGTCTCCTATGCCATAACTCGCCAATATCTTAGCCATGCACCACCTCTTCTTTGGGACTCAATGCAGCACAGTATTCGACCTGTAACTTATAGAGATTCTTAATTCAAATCCCAATCTATTTGGTCTATCCACTGCTGATATGCCTTAGGAAAACCTTTCTCAAACTAAAGACTACATCATAGCCTTTATCCTCAAGCATAGAAATAGACACAAGATTCTTTTTCAGCCCTAGTACATACATAACATTAGATAGAGTGAGGGGAGAACCATGATCCCTTTGAAACACAACTGTACCTTCACCTGAGACATGGTACTTTCCTTCATCGCCCATCTTGATTCGTATCAGGAGATCCTTCTCCTCCAAAGTGTTGAAAATATTCTTGTCACCTGACATGTGGAAAGAGGCTCCACTATCCAAGTACCAAATACATCTCATGCTAGATGAAACCATGCATGCAAGAAGTGAGAAATCCATCTCAAATTGTGAAGCTAGTACATCACCACAGATTCCTTGGAGGAACCTTTCTTGGACCTCTTCTTTGGGCAATTAGTAGCATAATGGCCCAACTCATGACAATGAAAGCATCTCACCTTCGACTTGTCAAACTTCTTCCATCCTTGAGAAGACTTAGATTGAGATGCCTTGCCTTTCCCTTTCTTAGCTTTAGATGCTAAAGCCAAGTTCTCTTCATCATCATGTTTTGATGAAGAAGCTCCATCCCTAATGCTTTGTTTGATCTCCTCCTGCGTCAAATCTGACCATAGTCATTCCCAATCTGGCAATTTGTCCCTTCCATTCACTGAGTCTTGGTAACTATGCCAGCTCTTAGGAAGGCTAAGGAGTGCTAGACTCACCATATCATCATTAGCAGTCATGATCCCTACACTTGCAAACTCATCCTTGTAGTTGGTGAGCTTGTTCAGGAACATAGAGATAGTGTCACCCTTTTCACACTTGATCTTGCCAAGCTTGTCCTTCAGGGCCAACTTCCTCTGATCACTGCTATTCTTATATAAACCTTTCAATTTTTTCCATATTGCATATGGAGTCTCCTTCCCATGGAGGCTCGATACTATGTGATCTCGAACTCCCTCCAGGATGGTTCTCCTAGCTCTAGCCACACACTTCTTCCATTCCGCCAGTTGATTACCATCAGTAGGCTTAGGAACTTCTTGATCAATGAAGTCCTTAAGGCTGTTATCTTCCAATATTGCTTCCATGCGATCCTTCCAAGCTATATAGATTGAGGTGCCATCAAGGGCATACTCAAGCCTCAAACCATAGAATGCCATTGGTGAAATAGATGTGATAAGAAATTGAGATCTATATCTTGAATAATAAACTTAGAATTTCTCTTGCTTGTATACTATTCTTCCTTGATCACCTGTTCTCTGATACCATGTAGAAATTTCACTTGTAGATCGACCTGATATATGCAATGTACTAAAGCATAATACTTGATCTAGTTCTACAAAACATTAAGCAAAAGTATAATTGATTTCATGAGCAACATCAAGCATAAACAGATATAAGTGAGTAAGATAAATAATTAACCATAACACAAGATATATCACTGGGGAAAGCACCAGCATAAAACACCAACAATATATTATAAATCGAGTGGAAATCCTCTTCAGTTTACAAAAAGAATCAGCTCAAGAGCTATCATGTACTCTCTGCAATCAAAAGATGAAAATCATGGACTACCTAGGCCTCAATATATAGGTTGTAAGTTGGCCTAATCATACCTGTTGTCACCTCAGGTCTAACTAGGTAGTCATAGAAGAAAATATATTCCTTCCTCATGCAAGGAATACTTACTAGAAATATCCTAGCATCTGATAGTACACTGCCCCTCATCTGATCTCAACTGGGTCTCTGTCTGAACTGCCATGCATCAGTTATCCATGAGAAAATGCTCAGTTATCTGAAAATAATAGTTGTCACATGCATGCAAGCATCGACAAATTATCACTCATTATTTTAACAACTTCCTAAAATAATCTAATTGGACTTGACTAAGTTAAACTAAGTCAACTGTGTAATGGCCCCGAAATAAAAACATGTAATTAATTAGATTGATCAAGTGATTTATAATCAACATGCAATTTATCAACTAGTTAAAATTACATTTCAAAATTAATGTGAGAAGAGACTACTTACATGTGGAACACTGCTTGAATGCTAGTTGAATTCTTCTGCTAGCTGCAACAAAGTCTTGGGGATGACTCTCCACCCAATCATAGGCTCAATTGCACAAAATCTTGCTACAACTGGCCACCCCCGAACCCTCAATCAACGTACTACTACTAGGGTATCCTTTGTTTCACAACACTAATCTCCCAAGAGAATGGCTGGTGGAATCATAGAATGATAGAATACCTCTCATCTTCCTCACCATCTATTAAATAGAGAAAACATTGGAAGGGGAACCACATGCACACATTCCATGTGTCAACATGCAACTTTATTGCTTTCTTGTTTTATTTCTTTTGTTTTTACTTTTTGATAGCTTACTGATTTTTACTACTTTCTTGTTTTATTTCTATTTATATTTATTTAGAGCTTTAGTATTGTTATTTATTATTTATTTACTATTACTATTTTTTATTTATTGTTTAATATTATATTATATTATTTATTATTTATTGTTTTTATTATTTATTATTATTATTATTATTATTTATTATTAAGGGACATTACATACTCTCCCACTTTAAGGAACTTCGTCCCGAAGTTAAGTTGAATTATTTAGCATTTTATTTTGTTATTTATTACTTCATTTTGTCGTCACCCTCTGTTGAACTAGTATAACCAGTAGGCATTGAGAGTTTCACAACACCCGAGAAATCCCAAGGAATCTCTATACTTTTTCCCACTTTTGGAACTAGGCATAAGCCTCCCCGATCTATATCCTAGTCCAAGGCTTGCGCCTAACTCAGACCTCATCTGCCCCAAGGCAAGCATCCATTATGGTACTCAATGACTCTGGGCATCTTACAAGGTTGGCCCACTCCCTCCACAACTCACTAAGGCGCGCAACCCTAGGCATCGAAGTCCTTACACCCCCACCAGACTTCAGTATCCCAATCCAATAACAGGCAACTAGCCTAAATGTTATGAAACCAGCTCAAGAAAATATAGAAATGATAGATCAACGCCTTAGAATCTAGCCTCTTCGAGGGGGAAACCTCCTTTACATTACATAAATGAAAAATTCTTGGATGATACAAATGATAAAACCTCATTTCTATATATAGGAATCTAAGGAGTCACAATATAACTCAGCCGACCTAACAATAATAATATAAAGCCACAAAAATAACAATAGATGGATTCTACGGGGCACAATAATAACAATATGGGGACAATAGGGGCACAACAATATTAATAAGGGGTACAACTACAATAGTAATGGGGTAATCACTAGTATTATAGGGACCCAACATTCCCCTGTCCTTCAAAAAAAGTGTTGTCCTCAACGCTTGAGTAGTTCTGGAAGCTTCTGTATAAAATCCTCATCCTCCCATGTGGAATCTTCAGCAGATAAGTTCTTCCACTTGATAAGATACTCTGAAATTGATCGATTTTGTAGCTGTCGAGTTCTTGTTTCTGTCACTGCTTCTGGTTCCAATATAATTTTTCCTTCCTCGTCAAGTTCTAGTAATATTGTTTGAACTAGGAGCTTATCGCCTATAACCTTCCTTAAACATGAAACATGGAAAACTGGGTCCAATCGAGAAGCTGCAGGAAGCTCTAATTTGTATGCCATAGTACCAATCTTTTGCAACACCTTGTATGGACCATAATACTTTGGTGATAATTTATTATCCTTCTTAGCTTGCTTGAGGGACATTTGCTTATATGGTTGTAGCCTTAAGAATACCCAATCACCTACATCAAAACTTCTTTCACTGGGATGTTGATCTGCCTGTTGTTTCATTCTATTCTGTGCCAACACGAGGTTATCCTTTAAGAGTTAGAGGACTTGTTTTTGATGTTCGATGTGATGTTACACTGCTTGAACCTTAGAATTTTCTCTTAAATATGATGTGATGGATGGTTGCTAATACCCATAAAGTGCCATAAATGGGGTCATTTTTGTTGCCGTGTGGAAGGAAGTGTTATACCACCATTCAGCCAGAGGCAACCATTTGACCCATTGTGTTGGTTTATCAAATACAAAGCAATGAATATATCCTTCCAAACATTTGTTTACTATCTCAGTTTGCTCGTCACATTGAGGATGATAAGATGAGCTATGAGCTAACTGAGTACCAAGACAAGAAAATTATTTTGTCCAAAAATTTCCAGTGAAAATCGGATCTCTGTCACTTACAATAATCTTTGGGTTTCCATGTAGCTTTTGAATTGTTTCCATAAATGCACTAGAAACTGTACTGGCTTTAAATGGATGTGATAATACACAAAAGTGTGCATACTTGGTAAGTCTGTCAACTACAACCATGATGACATTCTTTCCATCAGACTTGGGTAAACCTATGATAAAATCCATTGAAACCTCCTCCCAACGTTGGCTTGGAATGGATAAGGGTTGTAATAGACCTAGGGTATTAATTGTTTCAACTTTATTTTGTTGACAAACCAAACATTCTGTCACAAAATTTTGAATATCCGATTTAAGGCCATCCCAAAAAAAATTCTTCTTAACCCTCTGGTAAGTTTTTAAAAATCCTGAGTGCCCTCCTAACGGAGAAGTGTGCAATTCCATAAGAATATTTTGTTTGAGTTAGGAATTCTTATAGAGGTATAAGTGATCTTTGTACCATAACGAATCATTTTTCCGGCTAAATGTATCAGTTGTACTGGAATCTTGTTCTAACTTTCGAATAAGTTCCCACACTTCTTCATCATTCTTCCATTCCTCCCTTGCTTCATTTATCCAATATGGTTGGATAATAGAAATGGTGCACA
>APFE030941905.1:0-15164 GCA_000404065.3 Pinus taeda
ACTCCCACTGCATGTGCAATGTCTGGTCTAGTACAGACCATTGCATACATCAAGCTACCGACTGCACTTGCATATGGAACAAGGGACATGTCCTCTTCCTCTTCTTGCTTCTTGGGACATTGTTCAGCAGATAACCTCACACCTACAGGAATAGGAACCTTCACCGGTTTGCTATCCTGCATATTAAACCTCTGCAGTATTGTCTCGACATACTTCCTCTAGTTTAACCAAAGCTTCCTCTTTTCCCGATCTCTTTTAATTTCCATGCCAAAAATATAGTTTGCAGCACCGAGATATTTCATGTCGAATTTGGAGGACAATTGGGTCTTCAAATGATGGATAATTTCTTTGTCATTTCCAACCAACAATATATCATCCACATACAAGACCAGATAAATAACACGGTCACCAATTAATTTAAAATACACACAGTGATCTACTTTACTTCTGGAGAAGCCAAGTCCCCGTATAAATGTATCAAATTTCTGATACCACATCCTTGGTGACTATTTTAACCCATACAGAGACTTCTTTAACTTGCATACCAGTCCTTTCTTACCCTTCACCACAAAGACTTCAAGTTGCTTCATGTAGATCTCCTCTTCCAGATCCTCGTGAAGAAATGTTGTCTTCACATCCATCTGTTCTACCTCAAAATCAAAAGCAGCAGCAACAGATAAATTAATCTAATAGAATTTACCTTGGCAACAGGAGAAAAAAACATCACCAAAATCAATTCCTGGCACCTGGGAATAACCTTTTTTCTAGCAACTGAGCTTTGTATTTCTCCACCTTTCCTTCTGCATTTGTCTTCTTCTTAAACACCCATTTGCTACCAATGGGTTTCCTTCCAGCCGGCAACTCCACCAGATCCCAAGCCTCATTTTTGTGCAAAGATGCCATTTCATCAACCATGGCCTCTTTCCAGAGTTTTCCATCCTCTGAATCTACTGCTTCCTTTACAGTTATGGGATCATCATCAATAATAGATAAAGCAAAATTTGAATAGAAAGCAGATGGACTATACCTTTCTGGTTGCCTTCTTTCTCAAACTGATCTTCTCACACCCCGAGTTTGTGCCTCTTCATCTTCTGATTCCTCCTCTGCCATAGATTCTGATTCTTCCTCCTTTAGCTCAAACTCTATCTTCTCAGGTTCCTTTGGTTGGACTTCATGTTTAATAACATCTTTCACCTCTCTGAACACCACATCTCGGTTGTACACAACCTTCCCTTTTACTGGGTTCCAAAGCTTATATCCCTTTAAACCATCCTTATACTCAATAAAGATGGACTTTTCAGATTTACTATCCAACTTGGTTCATTTCTCCTTTGGAACATGTACATATGCATCACATCCAAATACCCTCAGATGTGGAAAAAAGGGTTTCTTACCAGTGCATAACTCTTGTGGAGTTTTATCCTCCAATGCTAATGAAGGTGATCTATTGACCAGGTAACATGTTGTCTCCACCACCTCTGCCCAGAATTCCTGTCCTAACCCGGCATCACTAAGCATGCTTCTTGCCCTTTCCATCAATGTCTTGTTCATTCTTTCTACAACTCCATTTTGCTGAGGTGTATATGGAGCAGTCTTATACCATGTTATACCACACTTCTTACAGAATTCTTCAAATTCCTTACTGCAAAACTCTCCACTGTTATCTGTCCTCAGCACCTTTATCTTCATCTCTGTCTGGTTTTCCACCAGAGCCTTAAATTCTTTAAACCTGTCAAAGACTTCAGATTTCTTATTAAGGAAATATATCCATGTATTCCTTTAGAAGTCATCTATAAATGATACATAGTACATAGACTTACCCAGTGATGGAACCTTCACAGGTCCAAACACATCACCGTGCACAAGCTCTAATATATGTTTCGCCCTCTTACCACCAGAGGGGAAACTCATCCGCTTCTGCTTCCCATATACACAATTTTCACAGAAATCAAAATCCAGAGAACTATTACTCATACCTTCTACCATACCTTTACCATGAAGTATTTAAAGGCCCTTCTCTCCAATATGTCCAAGCCTTTGATGCCACAACATGGTATTCTCTCCAGAGACCACTAGATTTTTTGCTCCACTTTTAGGAACCATGGAACTGTTGCACCCATCAACAACAATGCTACCTTGCAGCTTGTACAAAGTTCCAATTCGAACTCCCCGCATCAATACCAGTGCCCCCTGAACCATCTTGCAGGTATCTTTCTCGAACATTGTTTTTACACCTACATCATCCAGCTTGCTTACAAAAATCAGATTTCTGGCTAATGTAGGAATATGCAGAACACCCGGAAGTGTTCTAACCCTTCCACCTTGCAACTTCAACTTTACTTTTCTGCGACCAACGATTCTAGCCTTCCTTTCATCTCCCAAAAAGACATCACCACCATCATTTTTCTCATACTTGCAGAACCACTCTCTATGGGGAGTGAGGTGAAAGGATGCACCCGAGTCAATCAACCATGCCTCATGATCTATATGTGTACTTGAAGAGGCCAAGTACACATCCCCACCTTCATCTGAGGTGGTTTTCGCCTCTGCAGAAGTAGCATCATTAGATCCCTTTCCTTTATCAGGAGCTTTAGATTTACAGTCCCTTTTGTAGTGCCTTTCCTTTCCGCATTTCCAACACACCACCTTTACAGGTTTTCCTGGATATTTATATCTCCCTCTAGATTTATATCTCCCACTCGATGACTTATTTTTGTTTTTGTTCTGGGACTGTCGTCGTACAGACAAGGTGTCACCATTTTGGCTCTCCATATTTTTTGTCTCATCTCGTCCGTCAGTAAGGATGAGACTATTTCATCAAACTGTAAGGTAGTTGCAATGCTACCTATTGCAATAACCAGAGTATCCCATGAATCTGGTAGAGAACACAACAAACTGATGCACTTATCTTCATCTGAAATTTTAATATCAACATATAACAAATGACTTACCACAATATTAAATGCGTTTAGATGCTATGTCACTGAGTGTCCATCTTTCATCCCCAGGTTATACAGTTTTTTCCGTAGGAACAGTTTATTCACCAGAGACTTAGATTGGTACAAAGTCCCTAAGTTTTCCCACAAAGCCTTCGCCGTAGCTTCCCTTGATACATTCAACAATACTGAATCTGAGACACACAATCGTATTGCGCTCTTTGCTTTCCGATCCAACTTCTTCCATTCTTCATCGGACACTCCCGTTGGTTTAGTATCTAGATCTATTGTGATCCACTGATCTTTATCCACCAATAGATCCTCTATCTTGAGTTTCCATAACTCAAAACTTTGACCATTAAATTTCTCGATCTCTATCTTTCCACTGCTCGCCATCTTCTTTCACCACTAGAATTGATCCCGTAGATCTCCCACTGAACAGAGTCTACCAGAGGCCCAAGCGAGACCCTTCAGCAACAAAGGCGTCCCCTTGAATCCAAAACAACTCTGATACCAAATGTAAGTTTTAACCCCGTACATAAATTACCAGCATACGAATTCTAAAACACAGAAAATAAACAATGTGAGAGCATAACACATAAAACACATATACACAAAGATTTTCCCCTAGATCCCAAAACCGGGACTAACAGCTTGATTTTTCATTATATTCATTTCAATGTTACAATACATATTTATACATGCCGAAGCATCCAATACCATGGACCAAAAACCATCGCGTCCAAAATCATGGACCAAAAACCATCGCTTCCAAAACCATGTGCGAAAAATCATGCACAAAACCATAGGTAGGTTCGCCCAACCTAATATAGGGTCCAAAAACAAAATTTTCCTTAGCGTTGCCCCGAACCCCATAGAGTGGGGTTACCTGCACCCCTCAAACCCCCTGTGACTACCCCCACTACGCAATCAGCGAAACGAAGGGGGGCTCCGCCCCCCTTCTAACCCCTGGTTAACTACGCTGGCTAGTCGTGGAAAGAATATAACACAACCCAACAGATTTAGTCCAAATTTATTCTTACACCTCATAAGACACATATAATACAACCTCTTCCTTCCACCTTGTGTCATATTTCATTTATCCCTTGTGGAATTACATTAAATCCTAGTCTACCATTTCCTCCACATCCATGCAAGCGACATAAGCTTAATTCTTTTACATACCATTTGAGGGATGCAATCTCCAATCTTGCAAACATTTACTTCCAAAACTTGGAAGTGAACTTGAAATCTCTTATAACACAATCTTCTTGGGGATGCCATGTAGCCTCACAATCTCCTTTATGAAGATTTCTTCTATCTCACTAGCGGAATTGGTGGATTTGATTGCCACAAAATGAGCAACATTGCTAAGCTTATCCACTACTACCTTGATTGCATCAGGTTGCTTAGATGTTTTGGGCAATCTTGTAATGAAATCCATAGAAATTACCTCCCACTTCCATTCGAGAATAGGGATAGGTTGCAACAGTCTTGCCGAATATTTGCATTTGACCTTTAACTTTTGGCATTGTATGCATTTTGCTACGAAATATGCCACTTCCTTCTTCAATTTCAACCTATGATAGTACTTCTTAATGGATGTAAGGGTCTTGAGATACCCTGGGTGGCCTGAATAAGGCTTTACATGAAACTCTTTCATTATTAGTCTTTTCATTTCATCACTGTTAGGCACATGAATTCTGCCTTTGAATTTGACTATGTCGTCCTCACTGAGGTGATATCCTTGATCCTCACTACTTTGCCACAACCTTTCTTTCATTTGTTATTATTTTTCATTCTATTGTCCAGTGCTTTTGATTCTTTCTTCCAGATCTATTGCATATGAACTTGCCGTTGCCAAGTGATTTACTCTTCTGATCAAAGCATGAACAACCTTGTTTTCCTGACCTTTTATGTACTTAATTTCAAACTCAAATTCACTCAGCGTAGCCAACCATCTTACCTTTCTAGCATTCAACTTCGGTTATCCAAACAAATATTTGAGATCACTATGGTTTGACATGAGCATAAACTTCCTGCTAAGGAGGTATTGCCCCCAAATTTTTTAAGCATGAATGATGGAAGCTAATTCTAAATCATGTGTCACATCATTTTCCTCATGCTTATTTAATTTCATACACTCGTAGCATATAACTTTCCCTTCCTACATTAAGACTCCATCGAGTCCCTCTTTGCAAACATCTATACACACCACAAAATCCTTGTTAGGATTTGCGATTCTCAGCATTGGGCACTGGTGAGCAATTGTTTTAAATGCTCAAAGCTTTTTGAGAAATTTAAAATAAATATCCTATAATATCCCTCCAATCCCATGAATGATCTATCCTCACCCACATTCTTGGAGTTGGCCACTCCCTTATGGTTTTGATCTTTTTAGGGTCAACTGCTAGACCTTCCTTAGAGACGATGTGCCCTAAGTAATGTATTTGTGACTGGAATAAATCGCACTTGCTAATATTTTCATAGAGCTTATGTTCTCTCAATAATTGCAACACTACATCCATATGTTTTTCATGCTCTTATTCCGTTTTGAATAAACCAATATGTCATCAACAAACATAATGACACAATTTCCAAATAAGGATGTAGCACTCCGTTCATCAAGCACATGAACATGGTAGGGGTGTTAGTAAGCCCAAAGGTTACCACTACGATTTCATAGTGTCCATATCTCATTCTGAAAGTACTTTTATGAATGTATGCCTCCTTGATTCGTACTTGATGGTAGTCTGTCCTCAAGTCAATATTGGAGAAAATTGATGCTCCTCTTAACTGGTCAAAGAGATCATCAATCCTGGTAATGGGTACTTGTTCTTGATGGTTACCTTATTCAGCTGTCTGTAATCAATGCATAATCTAAGGGTTCCATCTTTTTTCTTAACAAATAATACTGGTGCTCCCCAGAGGGCCATACTTGGCCTTATGTAACCCTTGTGAAGAATTTTCTTTAGCTGTAGTTTTAGTGGAACCAACTTTGGGGTGCTCATCCTATATAGAGCCTTAGATGCTAGTGCTGCTTCAAGTACCAATCTATATCTCCATGAAGAGGAAATCTAGTAACCTCCACTGGAAATACATTCACACACTGTTGCAAAACATGGTACCTTTGAAGCAATTCAACTTCCTTAGCTTCTGTTTCTCCATCAACTTCCTCATTCTTGGAAACTTGTACTGCAAAAAACTTGCATCCTTTTCTGCTGTTGTGTTTGGCTTGCATAACAATGATCAACATCACTGATATGGGCTTTTTTCTGCCTTGTAATACTCTTTTTGTTCTTTGCTCATCCAAGCATTCAATTTTTTTTCATAGCAGTCTACCTTGGTCCGGTGTAAGTACAACCAGTCCATGCCCAGTAATATGCCATACCCACCTAATGGTAACACATTCAAGTGGGTTGTTATAGGTATGCCACTGAGCTCAAATGCACATGAATTTACCTAATGGAAGATTCTTCTCCTTGTCCCCGTTGCCAATTGAATAATCCAAGGTTCTTTATGCAATTCCTTACCCAATCCACACTTCTCAACAAGCTTTGGGCTAACATAGCTATAGTTAGAACTTGGGTCAATTAAAATATATATCTCTTTCTCTTGTAGCTTATCTTCCATCTCAATGATGGATGCATGGTAATATACTTGGTGGTTGTCCATTGCTGCGTAAATTCTTGGTATACTCTGAGATACTTCACCACTATTCTCACCTCTCGGGCACTGTAAACCTTTGTTATGACAACCTGCTGATGTGGAAAATATCTCCTCCTATGGTTCCCACCACATGTCTAACACTTGAATGGTTCTTTTCCTTCAAACTTGGGCTGTGCTGACGCTGATTGCTACACATTTTTCTTAACAACAACATTAGTTTTTTGCTGAAATTGCCTTGTCTGAGTTGGGTGTTTCCCCTCTTTTCTTTCTGATTTTTTCTTGGGCCTATTCCTCTTATGTCTAGCGCTGCTTTTGGCCTTTCTGTTATTTTTAATATTAGATCTGCGCTTTTCTTGTTCATAGCCATGTTCTAATTTCTTGATAACGTCCTTAAGGGTTTGGGGTTCCAACAATTCAATTTTATCTCTGAATGCCATAGGAAACCCACTGATGAATCTATAAATTTTGGCTTTCTCATCCTTGAGATATGGTACATACCTTATCAATTCCAAAAACTTTGTGACATATTCATCACTAGTTAACTAACCCATTTTGAGTTTATAAAACTCTTGTTCTTTATTATCATAACAATGTTCAAACAAGTGTTGCTCTTTGAAGAGCTTATCAAACTCCTCCCAGGTCAAATCTTTCTCAGTAATGGCTCTAACATTCTTCAAGTTTTCCCACCATATTTTGACTTTTCATTTTAAGTTGTAAGAGGAAACTCTAGCTTTAATATCCTCAAAATAGTAATGTATTCTAAAAATTTTCTTCATTCCTAGCAGCCATGCTTCTGTTTCCTCTTATTTATTCATATCCCAATCAAATGTAGGTGGCTTTGCCTTCTTAAATTCTTTAGGAATATGAACCATTTCTTTGCTTTCTAAGTGATGGTGATGGTGAGAATGGTGAGAGTGCTAGTTCTTCCTCTTGGATTGCTCAAAGGTTCACCTCCTGGCACAATGTCTTCATTCCCCTACCAATTAATCTTTCTAGACCTAGAACTATCTGCTCCATTGGTGTTCTCTTCTGATTCATGAAGGATTTTCCTCTCTCTATGACTAGCCATCCTTCAAATTTCTTTTTCCTTTGTCAATCCGAGAGACTTTGCAGGATGACTGCATTGATATCAGCTTGCCTCTCTTGGGCTCTTACTGACCTCTCATTATTGACCTTAAATATTCTCACCTCAACCCTTAGAATTCTCAAAGTATCCATCTAGTCTGGGTAGTTATTCCCTCCCCCTTGGTCAATTGACCTCTCGTCTTTATTAGCTTTGACCCCATCACTTCAATGTTGTGATTGGTCATAACCGTATTCAACCATTCCGGTCCTGATTACTGTAACTTCTCCATTTTTTGTTGTCTGTGATGTGTTGTCAATCACACACATTGTTAGGTATTTCAAAATAATAATTAAACACAAAATCAGGGTCATGAACCTACATTCATGGGTTTTCCATGGAGATCTTTATTGTGACAAGACAACCAGGTTAATGTGCAAGCCCATTTACAAATCGTATTCAACAGTCATCCAATTTTGCAATGAGTGCATAGATAATAATAACAACATATTCAAAACCACAATCCTGCTCTCACCGAGATTCCATCCACCAAAAAACTCACATTAGTGCAAGGTTATTAGCAAGAAACACACAATAGTTAAGACAGACTTTTAGTACCTGAACAATCACTCATTTTTTTTTTTTTCAAAAATAATCACTTTCCCGTGACGAAGCCTATCTAGTCCAAGTGTTGAACATAGATGATTTGATACCACTTTGTAACATACCCAACCCCTTCTTTGACATTCGAGAAATGGGGTATTTTTTTTTTTATTCAACTGTTCTGCTTTGACGTGAGAGGATTTGAAAGGGAAACTGTTGCAAGACCATTATGACCCCTTTTATCTCTATTCAATCTAGCAACCCCGAATTCCCAAAGCTCTTATAAATGCAATTAAAATTCCCTTACAGGATTCCAACCTCCCGGTCTATACCACCACTCGTCCTTGCTACCTTGAATCCTAGATTATTCTTAAAATTCAATTAAAAATAGTTACAAGCTTTTGGTCTTCTAGGATGGACCATGTATATTTATGAGGAAAACCTCACCACGTGATCACTGCCTTGCGGGCCCCACAACCCTACCCTTTTGTTAAAATACTTTCGAGCTAATTGTCTTGGGTATAGAGAAATTCTTTGTCAACCCGTGCGTCATCAACTAAAATTATAGGCAAATCGACGCTCAATTTAAATATCTTACGGGATCCGGGCCTTTCAGGCTTTCCAGGCCTCCGGGCTAAGCAACCTCTTGGAAACTCCTTCCGGGCTGACAGATCCAGGTAATGGAGGTAAGTTTTTGTCATTGTCTTTTGACAGTCTCTGGCCCCAATACTTCAGGGCTAACTATTCATTGTGGCCCCACAACTCCATCAATTGGCAGATTCAGGGAATGCCAAGTTTTATTGTCACCATATCTTGACGGTCCTTGGTCCCTGGTGCTCTACAGAATTATAATTAAAATACTTACATGGTTCCGGGCTTTCGGGTTCCCAACCTTCACTCAAATATCCATCACTGGATTCTGTCAGTAAACAATTCCTACTCCAAAACTTGACAGACTTCCTGGTGCTCAATTAAAACAAATTACGGGATTCTGGGCTTCCGGGTTCACGACATCTGCTCGAATCTTCTTCAGGAGATTTTGTCAATAAACGATTTTTTCTCCAGCACTTTACAAACTTCTCGGTGCTTAATTAAAATAACTTACGAGATTCATGGCTTCCGGGTTCCTCACCTCAACTTGAATCTCCATCATGAGATTCAGTCGGTAGACAGTTCCTGCTCCAACACTTGGCAAACTTCTCAGTGCTCAATTAAAAAAACTTACAAGATTATGGGCTTTCGGGTTCCTTGGGATTTCCAACTACATAGTCACGCTCTCGACCAATCACGTAAGAGGAGAACCAACCACGCCAATAGGAAGCTTTCCCGGTTGGGGTTTTGATTTGCAAAGGGATAATGATATTCAATCCTTCCTTATAAGTACAGGGCTTCGCTCCTCTGCACTGCAACAAGTCCTTCCTCTCAATCCCTGCCATGGCTCAACCAAGGGATCTCAAATCAAGCTTATGTGAAGTGTCCGAAGGGGATCTCTATGATCGCCCCAAAGACAAGCTCTGCTACTACACAAGCTTCCTCGATCCAGTCTTCTTGACCATGGCTCTATCTCAAAGATTTGGTAGACCTCCATGTCCACATCAAGGCTTCGTAACTATTCCAATTGCTAACAAAGATGTTCCACGGTGCTACCCTTTTTGATCTTGGGCGATCAATTCTCTAATGGGTTCTTAGCCTATGGGTCTTCCCTACCCTTGGATAGGGAATTCCACATCTGGTGGTGTAGGCACTCTTGCGTCTATTACCTACCACAGGATTGGTGTGGGCTCCTGAGAGATTCCCACCTCTCCTGCCACACACCAATGGTACCCAAATCCATGTTGAGCCTGTAAGCAACTCCATGTCGCGACATAAGGCCTTCTGGTGTCTCACTGACAACACTAAGATGCCCATGATAGATATGTAACCTATTGAGAATGCAAGGTTGAAGTCCATTTAGGTAAATCTGATGGGCTCGACTGGCCCTGGGGAAAGCTTCCCTAAACATAGATGCATTGCTTGCAATGAGGCACAACAAATTGTAACTTGGCAAACAAATAACTTTAAAAAATTGCAGACCCTGCTAAGCAGAGGGTATTTCATCTAATCTTTATATTAATTGAGGGTCCCTGAGCCCAATGTCTTCAAGTTTTTTTTTTCTGAGCCCTTATGGCCTTTGTTAGGTCCCGTAACATGTCATGGAGTTCCTTTGTATTTATTTATGTGCTGTTCCTAACACAATTAAGCATTTCATTCAAGCTAAGATTCAACTCAATGTTATAAGGTAGTCCTTGTTATCATGTGGTTCATTACACATCTTATGCATACAATGTTCTATGTTTACCACCAATAAGTTATTCACTCAGTGTTTTAATTTAAAATTCAGGGCATTGTATGGTTTATTCATTAGTGTCATTCATTCAAGAGATAACACATGCACAAACACATTCAATTCATTTATCGGTGAAATTTCCGCATAAAGGTTTTAACCACATGCATAAGCATATACAACTCAATACAGTCCCTAAATCTAGGACCATCACAAGAAACCATGCATCATGATTCATTAATAGGTAAGAAATCATGCATAGATACTTATCTTTGAACTTGTAGGAAAACTGAGTCTGGGACAAGGACTCTCCACCCAACTATAGACAACTGCAACCACACTTGCAATTTCAACCCCCAAGCTAGATTCCAGAGTTTGAGGGGGATGCTTGCTCAAGGGATTAAAACACCAATCGCCCATTGAAACATGGACTTCAAAGGACCCCCTTCCTCAATCTCACTCACTCACTACTACTTCCTTTATCAACACAGGGAGTCCATAGGTATTCCACCTCACCCCAAGTGCACACAGTGATTCACCCCTTCTAGGGATTCCAGAATCCATTGTACCCATAGGGAAGTAACCGTAAGTCTTCACTTATTTCTTCCTTTGCTGTTGATTCAAGATGGCCTCTTCCCAACCTGTTACATGGCTCCAAAGTCTACCATTTCAACTCACAACCTCCAGGGGACCCAAGTTGTTACATGGCTCCAGAGATTCCATCCCAATCCACAACCTCCAGGGACCCAAGATGTTACCGAGCTCTAGAGACCTATGTATCAACCGACAACCTCCAAGGACCCAAGCTGTTATAGGGCTCCACGTATCCTATCTCAACCCACAACCTCCAGGGAACCGAAGCTATTACATGGCTTCAGAGACTAGCAACTCAACCCACAACCTCCAGGGACAGAGAACCAATCCACTTTTCTTCTCTTCAATGCTGCCTGCTGAAAGCTCTCGTTGAATCCTCAATTCATCTTCCTCTATGCTTGCCTCTAGCCTACATAAGTTTGAATGAATTTCTCCCCCTCTCTGCCTCTAACTTTCCTTTGAATGCCTCTTTGTTGCTGTCTTTTCTTGTTTTACTGGGATTCTCCCCCCTTGTGCTTTCTACCTTGGTCTCTTTCTCAGCCATAATTACTGCTGCGTCCTTGCTGCCTTGTAATGTGCAATCCCTCTTCACAAATATATGTTCTCTTTTCTTCTTGTTATTTTCCAAGCAACATGGGCCTGATACATCCTCTTGTTAATTCAAGAACCAATCCCTTGAAATCATGCACCCACTAGCCTGTAATGGATGTCCTTTAATTCAGGTTTCTTCATCTACACAAGAAACCACAACATTCTTGTACCTTTGACTCAATCCCCTTTTATTTGATTTCACATATTGCAAAATATTTGCAATCCGTTTCATGGGAGACCTGTGGGTGGGGTTGTCGCAAAAAACTTCTACAATTTCATAAGGTCCTAAATAATGGGTAGTGAACTTGCCTTTGAAATTTTTGAACATGGAGTGAAAGAGAAGAGCTCTATGACCTACTTGGAATTTTTTCTGCTTAAATTTTTTATCATTCCATTTCTTTCTTTGTTATTCAATAAGTGTAATATGTTGAATAGCTTCTTGTCTCATCTCATCCAAATCATTGAGTTGGGTTATTCTATGTTGTTGTGCTTCTGAAATATTTAAGTGTAGTTCTGCTAATGATTATGTAAGTCTTTATCTGAAACTCAATAGGAAGAAAAACTTGCTTACCATTTACTAAATGATATGGTGAAAATCTAGTTGTCTTTCACTAGGTGATCTTGAATGTCCATAATTATTCTGGAAGAAGATATAAAAAATATTTATGATGGACTTGAACTGTTTTAGTAAGAATGGATTATAGAACTTTGTTGGTTGATTCCACTTTCCCATTGGCTTATGGGTGATATGGGGTAGATTTCTGATATCTGATCTAGAATTGATGCATAATATTATGCATAATCTTAGATGTATATTGAGCACACCAAAAAAAATAAATATGTCTTAAAATAAAAAAATCTATGAATGATTGTTCAATAGCTCAAAGAGAAGGTTTAGATTCTACTCACTTAGTAACATAATTTGTACATACCATATTATACCTTTTCTTTCTTGAAGTTGGATTAATGGATCCCACACTGTTTACATCCCATTTTTCAAAAGGTTCTATAAGTACTTCAAGTAGTAAAGGAATTTCATCAGGTTGTACTTGTAAAGGAATTTGATCTATTTATTGGCATAGTTGAAGAGGGAAGGCCAATAGTATGCTTAGTTTATACCTATATAGGATGTTGTTTTATCAACAAAATGCACTACACGAGGTTCATTATGACATACTTTCAAAATGTCAACACTTTAGCTTCTTGCACACATCATATGATCAAATCATGCCCTGTAGGAAAGAGATATCCTCCAATCCAAGAATATATAGCAAGTAATTAACAATATTTGCAAACCAAGGAGATTTAGTAGAAATTTTCAAATAAATGCTCATTTGGAAAATTAACATCTATAGGAACTGTTTCACCTTCATTATGCACTCTAGAAAGAAAGTCTACAACTGCATTTTTCTTTCCAGGTCTATCTAAGATGGTGATATTAAATTCTTGTAGTAGAAGAACCCACCTAGTTATCCTACCATTAGTATTTATTTTTTCATTAAATATTGAATGGTAAAATGATCAATATGAATAAAAATATCGTAACTAGTGATGTAGTGCCTAAATTTATTTATGGCATATATTGTTACAAGAAACTCTTTTTTTTGTTACAATATAACTTAAATTAATATATGTTAAATTCTTTGAAATGGCATAAGAAATTTGATTTTCTTTTTGTCCCAAGATTGCTCCTAAGCCTATGTTTGAAGCATCAAGAGATACATGGAAAATGAGAGATCTACTTGGTTCTCTTAAAACATTTGCTTCAATTTTTTTTTCTTTAATATATCAAAACCAATTTGGAAAGGAATATTCCATAAAACTCACTATCTTTAAGAATCAATCTAAATAATGATGAACTATTTTATGAAATCTAAAAAATCTAAAAAATCTAACCCTCAGTAAAAATCTAAAAAATCAGTTAGTGTTATATTTTCTTTTTAGATAAAACTTACAACATCATGGACTTAGGAAAATACCTTGAAGAATCTAAAAAACCTAAGTTTCATAATGAAGAAAATAAAATTCACTCCTTAAGAGATATCGCATCGCGCAAAGAATGATAGGTTACCTTCTAATGAGTTAAAATGATGAAAAACGCGAGATTGCGTTACAAAACTTCATCGCATCGCATACGTTAAAGAAGCACTCACATTAAAAAACTCTAAAATCGGCGATATGCAATATCACATATCGCGCATCGCAAAAATCACATGAATCACACATAAGGATTATAACGATATTGCGATGTTGCGATACTGCGACACTGCGAAGTTGCGATGTTGCGATATTGCGGTACTGCGACCTTGCGATAGAATAACACGATGAAATTGTGATTTGTGATACAGAGATCTTGGATATCACAAAGCAAAATCGTAGGACCTCTCCATCGTAGTTAGTTCTGGGTCATTATTCAAGAAAAATTTTTCAGCCAAGAGTTGGTCATCATTTTAATGCGAATTAATGAGTTGTTGCCAGTTGTTAATGAAGTATGGTGTTGTGTTTTTCAAAGAACTAGCTCACGTAAGGTGGCATGTTTTGCATATCTTCGGCATTTAAAGTTTTCTTGTCATTAGTCTTTTTATCATTACTTCCACCTCAATGTAAACTGCAGGAAAGAAGGACGAAGAATTATACATGGTAGTATGCAGAAAACTATGAGGAGGAAAGGCAACGCTCCAATGTCCATTTCGGAAGGCACACCTAATCCACTTAAGGAAGAAAAAGAGCCGCAGAACTCTTCTGAGGCATCTATCATAGATTTATCATATACAACCATGGTTGAATGGGTACTAAACGATGCTGATACCAGAAACAGACAGTTTAATTCTCAGGGTCAAGAGCTCACGGAATCACTATTTTTACAAATTTTGAGCTTTATACCGGATGAGAGAAAAAGGCGTAAGAGGAAAAAATGCATCGGGGAAGCCCGGATCAAGAAACAGAGGCAGTTTCTGATGCTTGATTAGCGCTTAGCGCTAATCGCGCATCGCTAAGAAAACTTGCTCGAAAAGGAAGGCTCCTAGTTACTCAGTCACTTGCAAGCCTCGAAAATTGCAAGAAAGCAGTGATAGAAACAAACTGGAAACATAAGACTGAAGGAAAAGCAGAAGCAGTCCAAGGGTTAACCATGTTGAAATGGGATTTTTACCAGGTAAACATGGTAATGACACATAGTCATTGGATGACTCTCAAGTATATCATCAATTTTACTGAGAAGATAATGCCAGCTCTTGTCGATTCTGTTTTCTTAACTTAACCAAAGACGGAAGACAGTTAGCTGACTCCACTCAGGAAAATACTGAATGCTTGCGACATTAAGGAGTAGATTTAGAAATAGTTAGATAGTAGATTTAATTTTAGAAATAGTTTTGCTTAGAAAGAG
>APFE030941905.1:15389-29073 GCA_000404065.3 Pinus taeda
TTTATCTCTTAACCATTTCTGCTTATGCGTTAAAGTGATATTCAGTTTTTAGTTGTTTATATATTACAACATGGATGTCTGAGTTATCATTTGGAACTTTTGTACGGTGATAACTATTTGTTTATATATTACAGCATGGATGCAATAAGTTTTCACAACTGTTTCGTCTAACTTCTTATACGAAGTAGTTCATCCTTATTGAATTCCTTTCTTATAATAGCTAAATGATCTTTATTACCAGTTATTGTTTGAAATATTTTTAGATCGCATAGAAGAAAGATCACACCCCAGGTTAGCATAAATTTCGATGTTTTTTTGTTTATTAGAATACAATAGCATAACATTAGATTAGAGTTAGAACATAAATACCCATCTTTCTCACACACACACACTGAATTGGGAAACTGGTCCCATATCCCCATTCGGACCCACTATACCAAACGGATAAGGAGCTGCCAACCAAGGTCCGGACCGGGCGGGTATCCCCCTTGCTATTGACCTGATTTTTGGGGCCCTCAACAGAACCCAAAGTTCCATGATTGAACGAAGCACATCAATACTAAATATCATCTGATTCGACACCATGTTGAGGCAAAAACAATCCATCTCCGTCATTGTTCCACAAATGAGAAAATTGCAGACATATTCACCAAAGCGCATGAAAGAGAAAAGCTTGAACGATTAAGAATGATGCTTGGAATCACCAACATCCCTTCAGATTAAGGGGGGGGGGGATGTTGACACCTAATCCTTGTGATTGGGTGAATTTATGTAAATAGATAAATAGGAAATATGAACAGTCATCGGGAGACGAACTGAACAGTCTCTCCCCCATGTATATAATGAAGACCTACCTGATGGAATAACATAGTCGAATCATTTTTTCTTTATGGAGTTACTGCCTGGCCTGACATAGATCTATCTGCTAATGATAAACCTATAGGTGTGCGATGAATATTAGTTAAGTGGACATCATTCGTGGTACCATTTGCCATGACATTAATTATTGCTCCTAAATTTATCAGTGTTTGGAATTGCAATATTATTATTTTATATACTTTTTTTTTTCCATCATTAAACCATACAATTTCCAATAACTTGTATTGTTTTTAGATCTTTTTATTCATTCCCAATTTCTTTAAACATAATTCCCTTACCATTTTTACGTAAATTGGAATATCCTTGATTCCTCTTGCTAAAGGAATTCTAATACATACATTATTTAACTCATCTAATAGATCATAATGAGATTATATTACACATCCTTAGGTACATTCAACCTATTTGGAAAAGGTGGAATTTTAGATGTTGACAATTGATCTATTTGAGGAGAAAAATAAGTTTTGTTTGTTAGCTTTTAATTTATGTAACATTGTTTGACTGATTAGGAGTTTCCTCTTCAATAATAATAGGAGAATATTTATGAAGTACTTATCATGATCTAAGATGAATATAATTCAAATCAAGAGGAGTAATCATATAAGCTATAAAGTTGTGTAGCTTGGTATTATAAGAAATTTGAGCTACTTTATTGTTTAGGTTCATAATGGGTTGAGTAGGTAGTTTAGTTGGTGGCTGATGAGGTTGAGTTGAGGGAAATTGTAGTTATGTTGATTGAGTACCTTTAGGTTGTGGATGTTGGCTAAAATAAGGTTGTTGAAATTGGAGAGAGTATTGTGGAAATTGCTGTGGATATTGTTGGAACTGCTGTGGACATTATGGATAACTTGAAATATTTATGTAAGCATATCGTCACCATCCTTGTTTCCAAGTTTGGTTTTGGGTGTATTTTGGGGGCTGTCTTTTCCAAGGTGTTGTGGATTTTTTTGGCACCCGTAGTACAAGTGCTTTGGGAGACATAGAAAGCTTCCTAGAGACAGCCTTTGGGTTGATTGTAGGCCAGTGTCTAGGACATCTTTGATAGAGGAGTGCATAGAAGATTATTAATGGGGGCTTTCGGTTGCACTCCAATTTTCACGAAGTTTAAACAAAAAATTAAAGGGGGGCTTGGTTCAATCAACCTTCTTGAAGGTAAACTTAATAAAATACATGGATCCAAATGTTTAGGGGGTAAATCAAGCCAACCTCAAAGAGAAATGCCTTATTCTCGTGGCTGACACACAACAACACACAACTTAATATTGGTTTTGTAGTAAAGTGAAGAGGAGGAAAGAAAGGAGGGAATTTGACCCATAGGGATATAAACAAACAAAATCCTAAGCAACAATGTTCCAGTAGAAATATGGAAGAGGGAGGAGGTGGAATCATAGAAACAATGGAGCGTTGATGGAGGCTTCATGCCAGATAGGTCATGGGTAGCTTTATCGCCAAACAACATGAATAAATTTGGGCTCACACAGGTACTGCAGGTTAATCGAATAACATAAGTAAATCTGTCTTGTACATAGGTACTGTAGGTTACAGACTAACAAAAGTAATTCTATCTTAAACATAGGGTCTGTTCACTTATTTAGCAGCCTAGATAAATCCATGAATTAGAGAGAAACCAATAACTTGATTACACTATTTCAAAGGGAGAAAACCATACATGAAGTGATAAACAAAAGAGGAAACATACTGCACATTGCTCTGATAGGAATCAACATAATAGTTTCATTAATCCTCGAGTCCCAGTCCCCATTCCATTACATTCAACATTGTATCTCTGTGATCCCTCACAAACAGGCAGTTAGAACCAAATGGAACCAAAGAATTTGGACCACTTGGGTGCAGAATTCCAGAACCTCTGTTAAGTGTTTCTTCCCCCTATTTACATAGAGAAGGGGGGATTTGAATCCACATTTACAAAATATCTCAGCCCAAGGCCAACTGTCAGATTGAATAGCTGTCTAGGCCTACGATAGTTTTGTTGCCCAAACTGATTTACTTGGATTTGATTATGTTCTTGGAAATATAGAAATTACAAAATAAAAGAAATTGCAGAAAAATAGAAAAGAGGAAATTGGATGGTGATGGAGGAAAATATCGTCTTGTGGTTCCTATGAAGGCCCCTGATCAGGCCATGTCTCTGTCAAAATGTGTCTTATTTTTGGATGATTTCTTTCCCTCACAAGGGGGGAATTATAGCCATTGATGAGATTTCCTTTTTTGCTACCAATTACTAGGCTACTGGAAATATACCTTTTGTGGGAAAGACCCCATTGCCTTTTGAAAATGTCATAGTAGGAATATTAAAAGACTCATCCTTGATTGGAACTTTCACACTCCTCCTGACTTTCCCTCTATGGTTGCTCCAATCAACATGATTTGTCTAGTACTATTCCATATGATGCCTGGATAGTTCCTCATAGTTCTAATATTGACTCTTTTATTGACCGTATGTTGCTTAGCCCGATTGAGTTAGCTTATGAGGCTATTCACCTGGCCTATTTGAAGAATTATGAAATCGATTACTTGATGAGTTTGGTTGATGATTCCTCTCAAGATTCAGGTTTAGTTTCACAATATAATCCTTTCAACAACACATTTCCACAGATGAAAGCATCACGAAGATCGTGATGTGAGATGAGAAACCTTGGGTTGGTAATCATCATTGTTCGTCTTTCTTGCCTCAGGTTGACATTCTTGAGAGTAATTTTGAAACCTTTTATTCTCCAAATTTACTAAGGAACCTCAGAACCACATCTCCATCTATGAGGTGAATTCTGAGAAAAACCTAGCAAATATTGAGGACACTATTCCCCTCGACGTTTCAGTTAAGCCAACAATTATTGAAAATGTCCATATCGTTGCATCTTGTTCTCATGATGAGATTAAGATTTATAAAGACCTTTTTCAAGAATCCTATGATGTGTTTGTTTGGACATACAAATAAATTCCAAACATTGATCTAAATATTGTGGTGCACAAAATAAAAACATAGTATGGCAATCCAGTTAGACAACGTTTGCGTCTAGTTCAGCCTAAGAAAGCTGTTACGATAAAGGAAGAAGTTGGAAATATTTTGCATGATGGTTTTATTTATCCTGTTCCTTTAACTGATTGGGTCTTGAATATTTTTCATGTAATGAAGAAATAAGGTACAATCCGAGTTTGCATTGATTATTGGGATATTAACTGAGCTTGTCCCAAGGACAACTACCCAATCCCTTTCATGGAACAAATTGTTGATGATTGTGTCGTAAGTGAAATTTTATCATTTATGGATGGCTTCTCTAGTCACAATCAGATAAACATACTCCCATTAGACCAACATAATACTCCATTCATTTTCCCATGGGGCATGTTTACTTATTGTAAAATTCCTTTCATCCTTAAGAATGGTGGCACAATTTTCCAATGGTAAATGAATTATGCTTTTCACAATATTAATAATATCATGCAACCCTACCTTGATGGTTTTCTTGACCACTCTAAGAGTCGTCACGACCATCTAATGCATCTCAGAGTATTTTTCTTACACTGCTAACACTATAATATCTGACTAACCAAAACAAATGTGTTTTTTGTGTTCAATCTAGTTGACTTGTAGGATTCATGGTATCCAAAAAAGGAATCCACATTGATCCCCTGAAAGTCTAAGCTATCCTTGATTTTATAGCCTCCTCTTCTCTCATTTAGTTGCAACTCCTGCAAGGGAAGGCTAACTTTCTACTAATATTCGTCCCTAACTATGCTGAAATTACTAAAGGATTTACTCTTTTATTGAAGAAAGGGGTTCCCTTTTATTGGGATGATACCTCTTAAAAGGTTTTTTATGCCTTTAAGGGTGTCTTATCCAAAGCATCGTTACTGTATCCCCTAGATTATCATCAAGACTAATTCTTGTATCTTTCTACAACTGTCACCACTAACGCTATGGTATTGGTACAAGAAGATGATTTAGGAGATGAAAATCCTATTTATTACTTGAGATGAAAAGTTAGCTTTGGAAGATGACCAAACTATTATGAGATTTCACCACTATATTTTTCTTCATAAGACTCTTGTGGTTTCTAATTGAAACCCTATGAATTATATCTTGTCACGTCAATTACTGGGGGGGAAATACTCGAAGTGGATCGTTATCCTCCAAGATTTTTATTTGGAGTTTATCAAATCCAAGTCTAAGAAATATTTAGTATTTTTCGAGCTAATATGAAATCTTCCCTCCTCTTTGTCAGAATCAACAACTAATGACTTGATCCCCGATGTAATGCTGTTTTTGATCAACTCTGTTGATCTTTGGTATGGAGATATAATCATCTATCTCTAGACCAAACTTTCTGGCCTAACACTACTTATTCTGATCAATTTTAAATTCAATACTAGGCTCACCAATACATCATAATTTTTGACACTCTTTACCGCCGTAGTGTTGATATGATTTTTTGAAGATGTCTCACCCATGAGGAGGTCGAGAAAACTTTAAATGAATGTCATGCTAGAGCGTGCGATGGACATATGTTTGGCTATGATACTGCCCAACTTTTTTTACATGTTGGTTACTTTTGGCATACTATGTTAAGAGAATTAATCTTAGCGGTCCAAAAGTGTCACACATGTCTGATTCATAACCAAAAATTCCATGCTCCACCTACTCCAATACATCCAATTTTCGTTGTTGGACCCTTTGCAGAATGAGGTATCAACTTCATGACCTGTAACCCTCACTTGGCCGAGGGGCATATTTATATAATTGATTATGTATATTATTTTACCAAATGGGCCGAAGTGATGCCTACATAGGACAATAGTGGCAACAATGTTGCATTATTTCTGTTCAATCACATTATTGCCAGATTTGGTGTGCCACAAGCTATAGTTATAGACCATGGTAAACACTTTCACAATTACATGATGTCTGAACTAACTGCTAAGTTGGGCTTACAACATGATATCTCAACTCCCTACTACCCATAGGCCAATGGTCAAGTAGAAGCCATTAACAAGGTTTTGAAAACAATGCTTCAATGCATGGTAGGGATTCATAAAACAAATTGGCCTACTGTTTTGTTTTTTATTTTTGTTTTGTTTTGTTTTGTTTGTTTTTTTTTTTTTGGTTTTTTTTTTGTTTTGTTTGTTTGTTTTGTTTGTTTCTGTTTTTGTTTTGTTTTTTTGTTTTTGTTTTTAATGGGAATACCATATATATGTCCAAACTGCTACTAGATTCACACCTTTTCAGCTGCTCTATGTTATGGAATTTGTTCTTCCAATTTAGTGTGAAATTCCATCCTTAAAGCTATCTATTCAGCATCTTCTCACAACCTCCATTGAAGAAGAACATTTTTTTCACTTAGCACAACTAGATGAGACTCTACGTGATGCCACAATGGCAAGGCTCACAAAAAGCATATCAAAGTAAAATGTGAAAAAAAAATGTTAAACCTTGTGCCTTCTCGGAAGGTGATATGGTTCTTTTGTATGACCAGGAAGCTGATAAAGTAGGAGATGGGAAAATCAAACCAATTTGGTTAGGTACATATATAGTTAAATGTGTACTAGTGAAAGGTGCCTATGAGCTTGTTGACTTTGACAAAATTCCCTTAGCGCAACCCTGAAAGGGGTTGTACCTCAAAAGATACTATGCTTAGATTCTTTCTACTGTACATACTGTATAGGTTTGCTAGTGTGTTTTCTTGAGAGTTTTCTACCTCCTATGCTTATCTTGGATTACATTTGGTTTTTAAATGTTGGTGTTCCCTCAACTATATGTTGGTTATGCTGATGGTGCTAGTTGTAGTATCCGAAACCTTTCCTCTGCAGGGTGGGAAATCTATGCTCCCAATGATGATTTAGTGAGTTTACAAGGAATTTGAATTAGTTTCTCAACTAATAATATCGCCGAGTATAACGCAGCGATCAAAATTTTATTTGATGTCATTTCACGTGGTATTCATCATTAGTTCATCAGATTTGATTCACAACTCGTGGTGCTACATTTAAATAATGTATACTTAGTACAAAGTCCAACTATGTTATGCATGTTTTTAAGGGTTCGCCTATTAGAATGACATTTTGATTACATCCAATATCAACATGTTCCTAGGAGTCTAAATAAATTAACATATGCATTAGCCAATCATGTATTAGACAAACATTTGCAACAAATGTAAAAACGTAATCATCATTATACATTGTGCAAAAAAGTAGAGTAAATACAAAATATCCCTAGATAAATAACTTTATATAATGTTTGGCTTTACAAAAATTGTGTATGAGACACATATGGCCCACGACCTATAATATCAAAATAGATGTAAGCAAAAATGTGGCTCAAAATCCTCCTAGTTGACTAATCCCGATGATGTTCACGATAATATATGATTGTGTGAGTAACTTTGCGTAGTAATCAGTTGATACACGCCAACACTCCTATAGTGTACCACTGTAAACACATAGAAACCTCATCCATCCCCGTCTATGGCACACTATGGGTCAAACCCTTGACATGATGCTTGAATGTGGCAAGTACCTTCGTTGTGTTAGGATCAACCATGTCTTCCTCTCACCCTACAACTCTAACCTTTACAAGATGTGATTGTGCTCAATGATGAATAGGTGGCATGCCTACTGGTTGCACAAGTCTAATATATGCATGTAAAACCGATAGTTAGTCTTTGATACATAAAAAAAGTAAAATCCAAAATACCAAAAAATTCAAAATGATTTTTTTTTACCTGCATCATTCCATTTCTCCTTCAGATAAAACAAGCTCTGGATCTCTATGGAAACTAACTATGGCTTATGGATAATCCTAAATCATAATTAATCTATTCCACAACCAATCAAATAAGATAGGAGTGAATGTAATTATGGGCGCTCTTAATGCCGTGTCATCACATCTACCCATTGCCTCATACGAGGCTCTCTAGGTTCTGGAAGTTCGCGTTGTACCCGCTAATGTCATAGCAATGCCACCCTCTATAAAGAAAAAAATACTAAGATAAAGCCATATCAAAATTTCTTCAATCATCTAGTATTTTCCCTATTGAGTTGTTCCTTCATATTAACTAAAACCGCTTCACGCCAGTTGAATACTATGGGTGCGAAGCATTCCAATGTGTTCTGCATCTGGGTCTTGGTAGCTAAGTGTAAAGAAACACTATATGCCAACCGGGTAATAGTAAAAAGGATTGTCCTGAGGGGAATTTAAATGACATCCTTTATCTCAAATTTCACATTCTTGGTTACCTTAGAGTGAGGTCAACAATGAACAATAATGCAATCCTTCACTATCTCCCCACCTCTCCTGAATCTAGATAATGAAACCAGAGCTCCTCTCCATGATAGCCCCATTAGGAAGTAGATGTACTCAACATCTATAATGAAAATGTGTACTTCAATCCTGAAGTACTATCCACGTGTGTCCCAACATCTTACCAAATGTTCCAGTAACCCTAACTAGGCCCTCATGCCCAAACTTCATAAGCCCATTGTTCCTTAAAGCTTATACAATTGTTGGATCATTGGAAGCAACCATATATTGAGCCTCATGCTATCTTTCTCTCTAGGTTAAAGCCATTTCGACTTGATAAATGTCTGCAAAATAACATGGAAAAACATATAGAATCAACAATTTGAAAATTTTTGGGAGAAAAATCACTTAAAATCCAATTTTTGAAACCCTTGTTGCGCCCATTGCACTGTCTATTCTTGAGCAGAGTGACCCATCACACTCACCCTCATTAGTAAGTGCATAGGGTTGCGTTCATCAATGATAATTTCAATGATCTATCAGACCTCCCGATATAGGAGGAGTGCGATGGGCCGAGGGTGAATTTTTAAACCTAAAATCTCAATTTTTTTCTCAAAAAATGCATGAAACAATAAATGGAAACCATGAAAATGACAAGAAAGGATATATCTCCTACTTGGAATTGATGGTACTTGAAATGGTCCATCAGATTGGACACAATCAACTACTGAAAATTGAAGGTAAAAAACTGCTCAGAGCTCACTCAAATTGGGTAAAATGAAAATGATAAGAAATTAAATTATTTTTTTCACTTTTATGGTTAAAATAACTCATTATTTTAAATATTTTGATATTTTTAAATGTTTTTGACTTAATTTTATCACATATTTTATATTTTAATGTTTTTTAGTGCTTTGAGCAAGTTGAATGATAATTGAAGGACGAAATGTAGGTTATGAGTCAAATACAAGTCATTTTTTTGAATGAGTATACTTTTATCACTTTTTCGGGCTCTTTAAAACTATGAAAAAGGAACCCCTTAGAGTCCTCTTTTCGCCCTTTTCAGACTCCCAAAACATGGAAAGATTGTCGAGAACTTGTCTTTTCGAACTCGTTAAAGTAAATGAAAAGACTGAGACTTTTGTGATCCATATTGTAGATAAATGTCTTTCGGATTAATCACATCATTAGGATTTGGTCGACGTTTCGAACCAACTAATGTGGTTCATCCTCAGGACAAGGTGAAAAAATCATACAATCTTCATGAATAAATAGTAAGGATACATCATGGCCCAAGGTCAGCTTGTTGACCTTGGGACATGATGCATCCTTACTATTTATTCATGAATATTGTATGATTTTTTCACCTTGTCTTGAGGATGAACCACATTAGTTGGTTGAAAATGACGACCAAATCCTAATGATGTGATTAATCCGAAAGACATTTATCTATAAATGAAAAGACATCTGTCTAGTATAGGTTTAACCATTTTCTGGACTAGATAGACTATTTATGAAAAGGGAATAATTTAGTCACACATGGCTCAAAAGCTTCTCCTGGGTATTGTTTTATGCCTTTTCGGGACCAAGGGATAAATTTATGAAAATGAACATGTTGGAGTTTTATTAATTTTTTCTGTTTTTCAAACTCTCTAAACATGAAAAAGAAGTCAAGTTATTCTTTCACTGGACTCGTAAAATTATTAAACAATGTTCGACTCATTAAGCATGACAAGACCAAACCACTCCTTCTAAGAGTTCATTAAAAATAGTCAGAAGCATTCATTCAAAGGATGAAGTTATATGTAAAGCATATGTTATCCTCCTCAATCTTATCAAAAATAAAGAGGTATTGTCCAGGAATGGTTGGGAAACTAGGAAAATAAGGCATAATACCTATTAATGGTAGCAAGTCGCTCTTGAACATGATACTCTTTCACTTCATTTCTATGACTACCTTGGATTGGGGAATCCTCTTGTCTCTCTTTTGATCACACCTTAATGAAAGCCTTCATGATGGGTCTTTGAGTCAATGCTGGAAAATCCATGTTAGTGTCACTGATATGTTCAAGAGAAATTCCATCCTCAATTGACATCTACTACGATACCCTTAAGCCTTACTTCACGTCTTCCTCTCTTGAACTAACTCTGCATTATTATATTTTGTATCAAAACTTGATACCCATTTCAGGTTGTTGATGGGGGATATATTAAGGTCCTTGTGTGATGGTTCACTTCCTATCAACATCAGTACCTTATAAAAGAAGTTGACTTAGAAACTCCCTTTAGTGCCTTGGATATTGCATACCTTAATGGAAAGTTTCCTCACTTTGGTGACAAGTTCTCATCATTGGCCTTTGATTGGAAGGTTCTGTGTCATGTTCGAATTCATCTCATTTATTCACACCCCATAGATTTTACTATAGTACCTCACACCTGTTAACGAATTACATCATTTTCTGGTAATCAGATGGTCTCTACCATGTTCGACACCAACACATTTATTGACATGGTTAGAATCATACTATCAAGTGGAGAGGTAGAAGACCCCGAATCTAGTTTCATCCATACAGGGTGAAATTTTAGGATTTATACAAGATTATTATGTGTGATGGCTATGATCATTCAGAAAGTCATCTAAGCATGGGTACACCACCTTTAATCAGTGGACGTGAATTTGATTTTTGTACATGTAAACTGAATTATATGTTGAGTATGGTTATGCCTACCTCAACAATGATATCTTGATGATTATTTATTGTAGTAGATGATGATGTCAACTAATCTATTCTTGATCTAGACTTGTCATAAGGTAAAACACTTCAGTCCTCACTCATTGAGTTTGAATTTGTACTTTAGGGGGAAATCTGTTACAAGTCATTTTGTCACATCCAATTGAATGGTCTGAAAATCAGATCAATTAACATACAATAACACCTTGCATTCATCCCATGCAAAGCCTAAAGCACTCTCTCTGTAAAAATTCCAAGAATTTTGGATTAAACAACTTAAAATTCTAATTTTTGGACCCATCACACTTTCCTTTCATGCAAGCTGCATTGTTGCAAGTTGTACACTAAGCAACTATATTGACCAAAGAATGTTTCCTTCGATGCAGGTGCGATGGCCTCTAGAACTCAACAAAAATTAAAAATAATTTCGAATATTCTATTTCCAGAAGCTTCACGAGTGGTTTTAACCATTTACCATTTATTGAGATCTCGAACTCCCGTGCTTGGTGTCTTATCTCTTATGCCCCCTCATATGTGGATATAAGTCCTAGATTGGTAAATCCCAAACCATCCCATTTACCCTATAAATTCACTACCTCCCATAGAGTTTGGGTTGGATTTTGGAGACTCTTAGTTGTACCCTCTTGCTACTGCTTTATGCCTAAGGATCCATTATCCATCCATGCACTTGAGTTGTGATTGAAGGCTTTCTTTGTGATAAGGGAAGGACATGATAGTTGGAAGACATCTACAAGGGCAATATCTATAAAGGGTTGTAATTTCTCCTATATTCATTAATACAAAAAGTTCTTTATTTTCCTATGCTTATGCCTTCATGATTCATATGTATTAGAATGCCTGCTTGACTCATTGTTTAGAGATGTTAGTGCATGCTATTTGTATGTTGTAGTGATCTTGCTTGTTTTAGTTGTTTTTCAAGTCCTATTTATAACATTTGTGTTTGGATTGAAAGCTTGAAAGCAAGGAGAAGAGGAGAACTTGCATTGGACTCCAAGTAGGTCTTTCCTCCATGTTCTAATTTCTCTAATGAAAGCATTAGTATTTTTTTCCTGTTGTTTCTATATCAACCACTAAATCTAGGGAGTTCACTTTTGTCTACAGAAGAGAATTATCCGTAAAAAATAAGAGATATTATCCACCCTCATATGTGTATCTAAGTCCTAGATTGGTAAATCAAAACTAGACAAGCCATTAAGATAAGCTTCCAAATTGGTTATGCTTCGCTTACCAAAACAAGTAGCTTTTTTCCTTGCTCTAGGTGCTCTAGGCTATGCTTATATTGGTGCTTCTAGCCAGATCAATATCACTACGATTCACAACAACTATACCTAATCTTTATAGCCTCATGTAACCTATAAATTCACTACCTACCATAGAGTATGGGTTGTAATTTTGGAGACCCTTAGTTATGCCCTCATGTTGCTTCTTTATGCCTAAGGATCCATTATCCATCCATTTACTTGAGTTGTGATATAAGGCTTGCTTTGTGACAAGGGAAGGACATAATAGCTGGAAGACATATACAAGGTCAGGATCTGTAAAGGGTTGTAATTTCTCCTATATTCCTTAATAAAAAGAGTGCTATGTTTTCTATGCTTATGCCTTATTGATGCATATGTATTGCAATTCCTTCTTGAGTCATTGTTTAGAGATGTTAGGATATGCTATTTGTATGTTATAATGCTCTTTCTTGTTTTTTTTGTAGGTCCTATTTATAACATTTGGGTTTGGAGCTAAAGCTTGCAAGCAAGGAGAAGATGAGAACTTGCATTGGACTCTAGGTTGGTCTTTCCTCCATGTTCCAATTTATCTGATTAGTATTTAAATTTGTTCCTGTTGTTTCTAGATAAGCCAATAGATCTAGGGAGTTCACTTCTATCTACAAAAGAGAATCATCTGTCAAACAACATGGATTATTTATTTTTAAAGTCAAATTTAGTTTTTAGTTTTATTTATTTAATTTTTAATTTTATTATAATTAGGTTAAGTAGGTATTCAACTTCAATGTTGAATTTAATGGTGAATCGAACAATTATTACTCTATATGTAAGATATTATTAGAATGATTGTGTAGTTAAGTTTGAATGTATAGTTAAACAATTTTTTATCCTTCTCCCACCCTTAATTCTCAATCCCTCCTTCGGATAAGATGTCATATTTTCATAGTACAAAATGTTTAATTTTCCTTAAGTAGAACCTAATAAATGACTTCTTAAAATTTCTTAGAGTAAAGTTCCAACATCCCCATCATGGATTTCTTATTTTCTTTTTTAGTAGTTTCCACACTTTATTTTGCATTTTTCTCCATTTATTTCCCTAACATGATCTTAGAGTTTCAATGCTAAAATTTCCAAAATTTCTAGTAGAGTTACATGGAGAAAAAAATGATGCATAGATTGGGAGAATGCAAACATTTTTTCCCATACATACCACTATCTCTAAAGTGTAACACCTTGAACATGTTGTAGTTCATATAGATGGGTTTGTTGTGGAGTTGTGGGAGACTAGTTTTGAACAAATGCATGCGAGCTTTGAAGACAATCACAAGGTAGAGTGTCATGTCCCTACACCTGCAGTAGTCTTTCAACCGCTTATAGCGAGGTGCGGCACTACCAATCATTTTCTTTTCACCAATATTTACGATTGTAGACTACGCCTAACATTCCACTTTTCCTACTTAGTTTGTGTTTCGCAACCAAGTATTATTAATGTGTTCCTTTATACCAATGAATACCCATAAACATTCATTATCAATAGCATTATACAAGAGAAATGCACAACAGTATAAAGGGAG
>APFE030941908.1:0-11333 GCA_000404065.3 Pinus taeda
GCAAATTGAAGAAAGCTCTTTATGGGCTAAAGCAAGCGCCAAGAGCATGGTACAGCAGAATAGATTCATATCTATTGGATAATGAATTCGATAAGTGTGAAGGAGAACCCACAGTCTACATCAAAGAAAAATATGGTAAAATTTTAATTGTTGTCTTATATGTTGATGATGTTATTCTCACAGGTAATGATGATCAGCTCATTAAGAATTTTAAATCAGTCATGAAAGAGGAATTTGAAATGACTAACATGGGTTTCTTGAGATACTTCTTAGTCATAGAAGTAGATCAAAATGAAAAAGGAATTTTTATCTCATAGGCAAGATATGTAAATCAAGTATTGAGCAGATTTAACATGCAAGAATGCAAGGCAGCGATCACTCCCACAGTAATGGGATTAAAACTCAGCAGAGAGGACAGCAGCAAGGATTTTGATCCTAGTTTGTACAAGAGTATTGTAGGTAGCCTTATGTATTTAACAGCAACTAGGCCTGACATTATGTATGCTGTTAGTTTAATTTCTAGATTCATGGAGAGGCCAAAGGAGGCACATTGGCAGACAACAAAAAGAATTTTGAGATATGTCAAAGGTACCAAAATGTTTGGAATTTTATAGAATGTCTCAGAACATTCAGATTTGGTTGGATACACTGATAGTGATTGGGCTGGAAGTGTTGATGATCGGAAAAGCACTTCCGGTTATGTTTTTCATATGGGTTTAGGAGCCATTTCATGGGCTTCTAAGAAGCAGTCCATTGTAGCATTGTCTACAGCAGAGGCTGAATATGTGGCAGCTACAGCAGCAGCATGTCAAGCAGTTTGGATGAGAAGGATGTTGAGAAGCTTAGGCCAAGAGCAGGCAAAAGCAACAGTGATCTTTTGCGACAATAGCTCAGCTATTGCATTGTCAAAGAATTCAGTGTTTCATAAGAGAACGAAACACATTGATACAAAGTTTCAATACATCAGAGAATTAGTGAACAATGGAGAAATCATCCTAGAACATTGCAGGACACAAGAACAGGTTGCAAACATCTTGACAAAGCCACTGGATCAGAAAAGCTTTGAATTTTTGAGGAAGTGTCTGGGTATGACCGAATGCCCAGCAGTTGAAATTAAAGGGGAGTGTTGAAAATGTAATTTCAACACTGTCGTACCATTCCCCGAAACCACCACAGCAAAACCACAAACCACCTGGATGCATATCGGACCGCTTTTGCGTGAAGGCAGTTTCTGTACACAAGAGCTCCGATACAATTTGGAGTTGACGCGTGGATGAGGCGTGACATCACCCTCTGACACTTTATCGGGACGTAAAGTTCGGTTAAAAAGCGGCTTCCGATATTCTCCTCCTTCGTCCGATCTACTCCAGCATTATCCACTGTTGATTGTTCAAAGTTGCATACAAGGTTGCAATAAATGTTATGTGGAGTAAAGCTCGGTTAAAAAGGCCTTCCGATATTCACCTCAGCCATTAGATTCCAGGAGGGCAAATCAACTATGGACGGGCATCTCAAGTTGCATACGAACCTGCATAAAATAAATATTGCGTGGAGTAAAGTCAACTTTTATTTTTGACCATACCTTCATTAAATATTTGTCATATGGGTAGGTGTATTTTTAATTTTCTTTTACGGCATGTATGGGCGTAAATTAAATAGAGGCATGGGCAATGTCATATAGTTTAATTTTATTGTTTTTTTATTATTCACGGGTGTGGCGTAAGTTTGGTTTTTACAGAACATGTAAAATATTGTATTTGACCATTCTGTAAGTAAAAACAAGAACGCACAGCAGTGCAGGATCGAAGGCGAAGAAGTGAAGAAGAAAACCAGGGGGAAGCTTGTATCAGAAACCATGAATTGTTTCACACAGCAGTGAAAAGGGAACAGTAAGTTTTGTAAATGTAAAACCATTTTTACAGCGATAAATGTGAATGTAGATTTTACACAGCAGTGTAAAAATCAATTGTAACAGAGGCAGAGTAATTTTTGTTAAAATGTTTTGGTGAATCTCTCTGAGTGAAAGAGGATGAATATGTATCAGTGATTTTTATTTTAATGAATAGAAATCTTTTATGGTGGTGCAATACTCTGTTCTTCAGTAAATTTTTTTAAGTTTCCCTGTGCATAAAAAGATCCTGGAGTAAAGGAAACAGAGCATTGCCTCTGTGTGCTTGAATTTTGTGTTTTTGGGATTTTGCCTGAAAAATCCCCAACACCAAATGATGTGTGGGTCGGGAAAATTTTGTATATGTAAGATTCATAAAACCACTCTGTAAATTTAACTTTCAAGATCGTATGATTGAGTTTTTTAGTTTTTCCCTCTATAAAACCTCCATTGATTTACTTCCCTCTGTAAGTCCCTCCACCAGGATGCCAAACATTTCCAACAACAAATATTTGGAATTAGCAAAATTGGATTTCAATCGACTGCAAGCTTTACAGAGTCAAGAGCTTCAGGATATTCAGAGGTGTTGCCTACTCCACATTTACATTTCATTGATATCAAGTCTATCTTCCTTACCGAAAGTTAACAATATATTTTGCACTGTTCAAAGGTGGTGGAATTCATCGGGTTTCTCAGAGCTCGGCTTCATTCATGTCGACCGTGTCGCTGAAATATATTTCTCAGCAACGTCTTTTTGTTTGAGCCAGAGTTTGCTACCTGCAGAGCTGTTTACACAAAAACTGCTATTTTCACCGTCATATTAGATTATCTTTATGACGAGCATGAAACATTAGACAATGTCAACCTGTTTACAGAATCTGTGAAAAGGTAAATTTTCACCGTCATATTAGATGATCTTTATGACGCGCATGAAACATTAGACAATGTCAACCTATTTACAGAATCTGTGAAAAGGTAAATTTTTCGTTGATTCGAACTAACTTTTTTATTCCTATTTTTTTTTAAGGAAAGAGTCTGGAACAGTTTTCAGTCATACATAATCCTGTTCCAAATTACACCATAAAACTCGTAGCAACTAAACCAATCTATCTTTATAGAATTGAAAATATCTAATTCTGATTTTTGGTGACTGTCAAATTTTAACATGATGTCTCCTAACAGTTAGATTCCAAGATATTTGCCAAACCTGCACTCCATTGCACAAGGATACCCCTTTACATTCTAAGTAGTTTTTTCTTTTTAAATTAAAAAATGTTCTATATCAAAAATTAAAGAAATAGTACATATGTCATGTTTCTTGATTATAGCTTGTTTCTTCAGCATACATTACCTCAAAAAAAAAAGTGAGGTCTCTCTTTTGCTAATCTTAACCTCTAGTTCTATGATCCTAACCTCTTTAGTTCATCATCCAACATGCTTAGTCCAAATATCTTTTATGATAAAGTGAAAAATCACAATCTGGTCATCCTCTTAAGGTGAAAAAAAAACCCTTTTGTCCTTCATTCCCTTGCATTGACTTAACCCTTTTGTCCTTCATTCCCTTGCATTGACTTCTAACTCTTTGAGAAGTTGATACTTCCAGCGTTTATCTTTCCCCATGCCCATTTTGGAAAGTAAATCTACAGTGCAGTTCTGTTTTTTATATATGTTGTTATCACCTAGATTGAACCTCAGGGCTGAAAGAAGGCAATGCCAGGGTAACCACAAACCATGCTTATCCAAGTAGCTAGCTCTACTAGGGCTAAAAGAAGGCAATGCCAGGGTAACCACAAACTACGCTTATCCAAGTAACTAGTTCTACTAGGCCGGGAGAGGGCTCTCTCTGTAAGGATCTCAGCCAAGATCACTGGATTAGGAAAAGGATATTAGGCTAGGTATAGTAGCACAAGGTTTGATTTGATTTTGAAGGGGTTTTGATGGATCAGGATAGTTAGGGCTAGGGAATTATGTCAAAATTGCAGGGTGTTCAATGGGGCAGGGTAGGTATGAGGCTTAGCACTCTAGGGCTTAAAGGGTGAGGTGTTTTAAGAATGGTGAGGAGCTAGGAAGAGCATGTGATTACCATGGATCCTTCATAGATTGTAGAAAACATATAGTGATGAAAATTTCCCCAAAGTAGAGAAGTGATATTATGAATTTTGCCTATCAAGTGAAAAACATTCACTTAGAAGCAATGAAATGATTAATGAAGTACACAAAATATTCTAACATATGATCATAAGAGAAGAAACTGAACTAAACTTCATGCCACATGGATCTCAAATAAATAGCTGCAATTTTTGTTAATCTCCTGCTAAACTGCTACAAAATGATGTACAATCAAAGCATAAGCATCCAGTTGAGTCCAACCCTTTACAATGAGAAAAAAGAAGAAGATATAGGCATTGTTTCAACCTCCTCCCATCCTCAGTGGTCGAATCCCTAAAATGAGGAGCTAATCTAACACTGAACAAGAAACTAGAATATAGGCATCTTAACAATGTACCTCTAAAAGTGAAAAAATTGATTCATTTGAACTCAAATAAGCTTTTAATCTAATGAATCTACCCTCTACTACTAATTATCCATCATATTTACAAGCCAAGTCATCATTTACAATCGTAAAACATACTCCATGAGAGAAAATCCATGAACACAGACAAAACACAGAAAAATAGTCATCATGTGAAAAAATTGCCCTACGCGTAGCACCACTGGTCCAACGGGTAGCGCCACTTTAAGGTCCCTTTTGGAGGCCTTCTCGACATCCAAATTGAGCTCATAATAGCTCATTGGAAATCTATTCAAGTCTAGTTTCCAAAACACTTGGAATTTCTTCATACTAAGCTTATTTGACCCCTAAAAAGTTGATTCTCCCAAGACTACTTCTATGTGTCCAAAAAGTGGCAAAAAGATCATTTTTAAGGTGCTTTTTGACTTTTTGGTGGACCAATTATGCCCCAAAAACTTAGAAAATCTATAGGGTGCATGTACTCATCTCTTTGAATCCAAAAATGCAATCCATTTCTCCATTGGGTGTCCTTAGGAAAAGCGCAGCGCCAGAGCCAGATTTTCTGTGTGCAATTTCAAAATTTTGCAAAAAACAAAATCTCCTCCAAACCTGACCAAAATTGGTGAGCAGCACCATCATCAAGCATCTTGATGAACCAAGGAAGCTTCAGTAAGCAACCTAAGCTCTTCCTTCTCTTTTTGACCCTTTAGAGCTCGCCTTAGCCTAACTTTCATCTATTTGACCCTCATGTTGTAAATTTTGTTTCGGGTCTTGTAGAGGTAGGCCATGTGCCTGATCATCTAGTTGTCCCTATTAGCCTTCTGCAACAACTTCACTAGGTGCAAATTGACTCTTTCAAGCCAAATCTCTCTATCATCCTCAATTTCCTTCTCAATAGAAGTCAAAGTGACCGGTGCCTCTTCCTTTTACATAACTGATTCACCCGTGTCACCTTGTAACTTTATATTGAGAAGTTCTAGCTGCATGAGGACTTGTGTGTCACTCAAATTCTTGTTCTCCTGTTCCAAATATGTGATGACATACTTGGCTCTCTCCAAATTGTCCATCAGTGCTTGGAATTGAGCCTCCTTTTCTTGTATGATGATGTCCTTTATTGTTTCTTCATCCTGAGCCTCTAAGTCAATTCTTCATGCCATGATGAGTATAATGCTACTCCGGCTCATCATACTCTGTCAAATCAAAGTCTCTCTCTTCCTCCCCATCATCAAAACTTTCCCCTGACATCTTTTCTTTCCCTTTGTGCAGATGTTGCACCTATCCCTACTGTGTTGATGAAGAAGGCAAAGCCCCTTCCACATCTTGTGGAGCAAGCATTTGTCTATGAGTTGATGAAGAAGACAAAGTCCCTTCCACATCCTATGGAGCAAACACTTGCCTATCAACTGTAAACAATCTTTTTGTGCCCCTCTGGTATGTCATGTAGGTCCTGGGCATCTTAGTAGCTCTAATCTCTTTAGCCTTCTCATCTATCTTCACTTGAGCACTGCTAGAAGGTCCTCCTGATACTTGAGGCATTGGTGGAGGAATTTGAGGACCCCTAAATATGTCAAGAGCAATAAATGTCTCCCAGGAGATGTTGAGGAGGTTAAGATGATTAAGCACAATCATCTTCATCAGGGAATAATGATAAAGACTACTCATCTACTAAGGGTATGGCTTTTTCTGCAAAAAGTGGGCCATCTTCTTAATATTCCTAAACAAGAAATAAGGGAGGTTTAACATCCTCACCCTGGTAAAATGCATAAGAAGCCTGATGTGATAGGTTTACAGTCTGGAAAATCTGCCCTCACAAGTGAAATATTTCATGATGATTTTCATCATGGGGGCATACTTGTCTTAAGGAACCTAAAAGGAAAAATCCTTTTTGCTTCATTTCTGTACCTGAGTTTGATGTAAGGCTCATAATAGTGTTCATTCAGGTCCTGTGTGGTATACCACTTCTCCCCTACATTTGGACTCTTGGTTGCATCTGCAATAATGGAGGGTGAAACTGTAAATATCACCCCAACAAGAGTCACCTTCTTGTCCCGGAGATTGGCTACAAAAAGCCTAGTGAGCTCAGGGTGATGTTGAACTCTCTCTACCTGCTCAAAGAACTCATAGCACCCTAAATTCCTGAAACAAGTGACAACCAAATGAGAGGCCTAAAACTCTTTGAGGTTTGATGGCTCTTCCTTGATAATTTTGCCTCCCTTGTGTGGTTTTCTCGGATGCTTAGGTCTATCTGTTGAACTGTCACTGCCAGTGCTTTCCTCCTCATAATCGCTGGCTTTTCTGTCCATGTTTGCAAATTTTGAGGCTATGCACTCCTAGAAAGGGATGAAGGGAGTGAGCAAGAGTGATTAGGAATAAGGAAATGGGAGATGACCTTGTGAGGTATTTGGTGGGCTAGGAAATGAATGGGAGGGTATGAATCATGAAAATGAGGGAGAGGGGCTTGAGTCCTTTTTTGAAATATAGTTTGTGGGATGAAGGACAAAGGAATATAAAACGTTATAGAGTAATATAGGGGAGGGGCTTAGGGCTTTAGTGATAGGTGATGGGAAAAATAATGGGGGTTAGGGTTTCTAGGGTATAATTAAGGAAGAATCTAGGGTTTCACTTTTGCCATTGTAAATTACCTTTAAAAACTTTAATTGCAAACCAATGATGAAGTGCAGTGAGGAAACTTGCTTGAGGGAAGAGAGGGTGATTTTTTATGTTTTTAGGTAGCTAGAGGCTTTTTGGCCCTTGCTGGCTCAACGCGCAACGCCCTTCTGAACGCGTAGCATAGTTGTTTTTTACATTGCCAAAACTCCCCTATGCGCAACGCCACCTCAAGACAACTTTTGACTGCCTTTAAAGTGTCAAAATTAGGAAGGGGATAGCCTTTTGGAAAGCTTTTTGTGTCTTCTTTCTATATCATTTTTTATTTTTAAATTTGGAGTTGATTTTCCCTATCAAAAGCTCAATATCCCAAGACTAGTCAAAATGTGCAGAATGGGGCTGCCAAAGTGCAAAGTGTTGTTGCAGTCAACTTTTGGAGGTCTTCCTCAACTCCAAATTATGCTTATGATATTTCATTAGAAAGCTCTTTGTGTCTAGTTATCATTTGAACCATCAAGCAAGTCATTTGGACACTCCAGCTAGGATAAAACTTGGTTTACTGAAGGTCACTCCAGAAGTGTAGTAACTCTCCTATGACACCTGTAGTTTTGACATTTCTCCAAAACCATGATACCTGTGTAAACAAATAAGGTGTTTTTTCTTCTTGGGTCTATGATGGACAAAAACCTCTCTAACTTTTTTCAAATTCATCTTTTCTTGCTCAGAAACATCATTTGAATAAAACCTATCCCGATATGTGGAACAAGTGATTTATAGAAATGAAGGGAAATGAAGGGGATGAGGGGCTTCTAAATTCTTGAGAAAATTTTGCGAAATAAGGAGGGATGTTAGGAAGCAGGGAAAGTAGAAGTTCAAGGATTGAGTGAGGGGAAGGGGTCGAAAAGGGAAAAACACAGGCCTAACGTAGAAAAGTGTCAAATTGTAGCAATAAGCTAGGGTTTGTGGGAAAATGATGAATTTGAGGGATTTCAGTGATGGGAAGTGTTTAAGAAGGTATATCAAGGATAGGGGAAGGTGTATGAGCATCAGGATACAAGTTTTGTTGATGATTTGACCATCAAAAAAAAAATACCTTCAAAACCCTAGGAGAGGGAAATGAGCCTTACCTAAGCACAACTGAAGCACAAAAAAGGTGTAAAATGATCCATTGGAACCTGAAATAATAATGACAAATCTTTGAATAATGGTACACTCAGCCGAACGGTGACCTGAACCAATACTTGGAAGACTTTGGAAGGAGTGAAAACAAATCCTGGATATGATACCTAGTGACCAAATTTTTACTTGAAGACTCACTGAAATGAAAAAAATTGACTTTGACACCCTAAGACCACTTTATAAGAGCATATTTGATCACTTGTGGAAGTATGCAAATACTGACTCTAACATATGTGATCAATGTTGATGAGTGGGTATGTGCTCACCATAGTCTTGATGGGCTTCATCCAATTATTCAAGATCAGAGAATTGAAATTATTCAAACCCTTAGTCGAGTAGATAATGCCTTTCGACTATAGACCTGTAGGTTCTCTAATCCCAACCATTTTCGTGCTATCAACACTCTCCCCTAACCATTTCCTTGCTATCAACACTCCCCATAGCACCACTATCTCTGCCTTACTATTCATGCCCTGTCCTCCTTCCCACCAAAAATGGTAGCTTTTTCCCCGCTCAATGACTATGTAAACCCCACTATGTAAACCCCAAATCCACATTTCCTCCCACTGCAAGCACCATTGAAGAATCCCAGTGGGAGTGTATGCCATATGTTTTTCCAAATGATTCTTCTTTGCTTGCTTGCAATTTGAGTTGGCCCTATCTCCAAGAAATAGGTCACTGTTTCTATTACGTCCTCCCTAACTATCAGATTCCTGTTCTCAAATATGAGTGCATTCTTGCTCCTCCAAATGATCCATATGAGATATAGAGGGAGAAAACAAAATTTGTCATGATTTTTAATCCACTTCCATATGCAACTTCTTAATGTAGTGAATTGATCCATTTGCATGATGCCAAAGGAGTCCATTATCCCTTCCCAAACAACCATCCCAGAAATAAATGTGCATTATCCTCACTACTTATCTTGCAGAGTAGGCATTTCCCCTTTGTAGCAACCTAGCTGGAACACTTGATTTTGTTGGGGTTATCCCCTTTCTAAATTTTTTGAATCCAGGAGTCCCCCTTTTGTGCCAATGCCTCCCTAGGGATGTAGTTGTATATCTCCTTTATGGAAGGATGCCCCTTTTTCAAACCCCCCCCACCCCCCCCTTGACATTTGGTCCCTCTTATCATTTATTGAGATGCCTTGTTTCTCAAGTTGGTGATATAATCTTCCCATTCCCTCCCCTCAGGTAGTTGAATGTCTCTAGCACTTTTCCATGATTGTTCATCTACGCACAATGCATCAAACTTATAGATATGATTTAAAAAGGTGAGTCCTCTATTAAATGAGATTAGGAATTCCATATGATGGAGTGTGATTCCCTCCCATACCTAGCTTTACATAATTTCAATTGGTTTGATTATTAAGTACATACTTACTTCATTGGCTTTCTTTTCAGATGGGATCTATCACTTGTAGATCAAATGCCACACGACATGAAAACATGTTTAAAGGGTTTCTACGATACGTTTAACGAAATCGCTGAAGAAGGATGCAAGAGGCAAGGGTGTGATGTGCTAAGCTACATTCAAAAAGTTGTATGTATTAAGTATCTTATCATTTTCTCGTTATGTAGTTTTTTTATTGATTATAGATTCATGATTCACTCATATGGTATATGGCAGTGGGAGGTCCAGCTAGCAGCTTATACTAAAGAAGTAGAATGGTCTGTAGCCAGATACGTACCATCCTATGATGAATATATTGAAAATGCCAGTGTGTCAGCAGCGATGGGAACAGTGGTTCTTATTAGTGCTCTTTTCACTGGGGAGGTTCTTACAGATGATGTACTCTCTAAATTTGGTCGAGAATCCAGATTTCTATACCTCTTGGGCTTAACAGTGCGTCTAGCTAAAGACAACAAAATTTATCAGGTATTTATTTTTCATATTCAACAATTTATATATTAAATACCATGTGATAGACAATATAGTTTTGATTAAGGTTTATTTTGTTAATCTAGATGAATCTCATTAATTTTGATTAACTATATAATTAATGAACCCACCTCACTCAAATCTGTCGTAATTAACACAAGAACATTTAATAATATAATTGATATACACATTTTAAGCTTGTTAATACAAATATGAAATTAATTTAAATAAACTTATTTCAACGACATTAATAAATATAATGAAATCTTTTTATTTATATCAGACACCATACTATATAAACAATAAAATCCTCATCATTGATTTTTGTTCTTATCTTATTCCTCCCATAAAAATAATGCGTTTTCAATTGACCGGATGAAAAACAGTAGTTACTGCAAATAATGTGTGTTTAATATATAATTGTAAAAAGAGTAAAGCAAACCATTAAATTAACTTATTGCAAATGATTTTATTACTCATTAAATTAATTTAATGCATGTATATTTAACATATATTAAACATAACACCATTCATATCCTTTAATTGCGATTAATGTTTAAATGTTTCTTATACTGAAATCCGTACTGTTAAATATAAATGCAGGCCGAGAGACATCAAGGGGAGTTGGCTTCTGCCATAGAGTGTTACATGAAGGATCATCCTGAGATATGTGAAGAAGAAGCTCTGAAACATGTGCATAGTGTTATGAATAACGCCCTTGATGAATTGAATAAGGAGTTTGTGAACAACAGAGATGTAATACCGGACAGTTGCAGGAGACTAGTTTTTGACTCGGCTAGAGTAATGCAGTTGTTTTACATGGATGGAGACGGTTTTACACTTCCAAATAATATGGAAATTAAGGAGCATGTCAAAAACTGCCTCTTCCAACCGGTTGCCTAGATTCAATATTTTAGTTGAAGGCATATAAGCTTGATCATGACCGTGTGTTACGTTATATTAACGCTGTTACGTAGAAGCTGTTAGACAATGGTATTTTCCCCCAGAGTTGTCTGGTTGGTTTACTACTCGCCGCTGTCCTAATGAGACATTGTCATCAAACTGATGCACTTCGAATTTTATGGCATCTAACTATCTTTAGAAAATATATAATATATTTGGAAAAAATTATTTCTAAAGTCACTTTTTTTGGTGTTAAATCTTATAATTTTTCAGCTTTCCAAATTTGGATTTTGATGGATTATTATTGCATATTAAAAAGTAAAAACTAAATTATAAAGAAAGATTCCAGGTAAATAATGGATT
>APFE030941914.1:1211-16568 GCA_000404065.3 Pinus taeda
CCCCCCCGCGCCCCCCCGCGTGGAGGGGTGTACAAATCTTCCTGGGGTATACATCCGGCTGAAACAAAGACCTCTGAACAATCATGCTCCACACACGACAAAATTAACCCATATCTCGCTACAACTACACTTAAGTTTACCTAACCTAGGTAAAGCCTGAGTTAATCCCGCATCAGGCTTCACCCTACTCCCTATGACTCCTTAATCCCTCTTAAAGCTTGACCTAATCACTTAACCAGGACTTAAGCCTAAACTAATCGTAAACCACCAAGGTTTAAACCCTTGTCCCCCACCCAACCTTTGTTTATTTCCCTCGCGCAACTCTCCCACCTGACGATCGTTAGATCGTAGTCTTTCAGATCTAATGGACTACATCGATATAAAAATGATCAGGCAACCCCACCTCAAAACTGCCCACGCCTAAAAGCGATGCGACATCCCTTCAAAAATACCTTCCCTTTGTCTTGATAAACTGTGCATCCTCCGTTAAAATATGAATTTTGCGCCTATTCCAAAATTCTACCTGTTAAATATTTAAACTCCGAAAGCCTATGTTTCTCGCTTTTTGCCAGTATTACAGTGTAAACCCTTGAAACCCTCCTACACCACCCTACTCTTCTGCGATGAGATTTTCCCCTCCAATTACATCCAAAGCACTGCCTCGAGGCCTTTTCCAAACATTCTTGCCCTAGAGAACCATCAAGCCCCCTTCGATAGCAGACCACAGTTTTCTTAAATTGTTGTATTTTTCAGGTTATCAGACATATCAGAGCTTGGATAAACAGTCCTGATACTAGTCAAAGGAACCTGTTTACTCTAAGACTCAACTAGAAACTAGTTAAAAACACAAATTACAATGAAGAATACCTGTTATACAAGGAATGAAGATGAAGACCCTTATACTCAGAGCTAAGAAGAAGACAAATACAGAGCAGTAATAGTTTAGAATAGAGGAGCAAGACCAAACATGCAGTCAGAAGCCAAACAAACGTAACACACTGAAACTTTATGAAAATCCACTTCCAATTGTTGATACACATAAAAAACATAATAATTTACTGTTGAAAAATAGAGTAAAAGATAACATGTAACAGTAAACGGAAAAACCAGTGAAGGATAAAGACAAGTCATCAGGAGTGAAAAAGTATCAGTGGTAGACAGTATCGGATGAAAGACACAAGTAACTAAAGCCTCCAGCGAGATGATTCAAACAACTAAAGCATAAAGAGGTAGAAATAAACCATAATAGCCAGCATCACCATAATAAAAGGGACATCATGAATCAGTTCATCCGTTGCCTCTATCTTCCTGCGAGAAGATATTTTCTATTTCCTAGATTAAATCTCAATTCAGTTGGAGCTATTTGTAATAACACCTTAGTATAAGTACTTCACAAATTAAAGTATGTATGGTGGATTCTTAGACATTTCTTTAGACTGCTTGATTGAAAGACTGTGAAAGCTATTGGAGCATTGATTGAGCCATCAAGCTGGATTGGTGAATAAAGACGAGATATTTCAAAGGATTCATGCGCAGAGCGAAGTGTAGACAAGTATTTTCTATCATTGATGTTATCTCTTTAAGTTCTTGTACTATTGATCTAAATTTGGATACCATAACTCGAAGTATTATATCAGAATTTATTTAATTACACTTTGCTATAACAGTTAGGAAAGTCTATGTTTTCTACAAATAATCTAAGTTAAGAAATTCTTAATTGCTCCTTAGTTCAGGTTGTTTCTTTTAATCTATAGCAAAGGTTTCTTAATTTCCCTTTGTTTCCGATTAGCCCCCTGTTCTTCATTTCAATCCCGGTTTGAGAATTCTTAATTTCTCTCTCACCCTGGTTAAAACCTTTTCCATCCCTCTCACCTAAAGTCATGCCCTCCACTCTACTATCTTACGCTTTGAACATTCCCTTTAGTGAATTGATCCATTTCTGTTGCCCTTCTTTTGACTCCATATGCCCAATGGTCTAGAGACATCATTCTATCCATCTGTTTAAATATCCCCACCACCCAATTCTCAATACAAATCAAAAACCCCATGAACCTTAAGAACTAGCCTAATATCTCAACAAAAACAAAGCTAAATCATAAAGAGAGAGCCCTCTCTGGACTTAAGTTGGACAGAGCCTAAGCCTAAAAGTTGGGTTGTGGTACCTCAGTCATTTTCTTTCTTCTTATTACTTCAAGGGAAAATTCTAAGTGCTAACACTACCTTGTTTGGATCAAATTTCCTTTTCAATAATGTATGAATTCTGAGGGCTTCCATCTTTACTAACTTCTTAATGGCATGATTAAAATTTTCTAAAGCTAAAGAACCACACTTGATAGGAAAGGAGGGTCGTGATAAGTTTTTGTTTTGTTTCGGGGACTTTAGTTAGGCCTTTTCCCACAGTCTGGTAGGCGATTTCCCTTGCTAACAACTTATCAAAGACATACAAAGGAAGGACGTGTGCGTTGGATGTGCTACCAAAAACTGTAATGTAGATGAACCATTCTTTAATAAAATATTCCCCAACAGCTAGGAGGTTTGTTGCGGCTTCTTGGGAAAAATTGGGGGCTTTCTTATTGAAAATTATCTGACACAGGGGAAAAAATAACTCAATGACATATCTTATATAAATGGGGTATACAAATGGGGTATATAATGGGATTCCCATATTTGCTTATGATTGAGGTGGATAGGGTAGGGGATGTGTAAGGTCCATTTCCAACCCACAATTGGAAATGCAGTGTAAAAACAAATGGCATCCATAATGTAGGCACTAAAATAGAAGGGGGGAAGTTTCTATGGAGAGGAGGCTCTCTTCTGTTGATATTCAGTAATGATGGTGGCTAGGTTATTAGATAGGATGGTTGCCCAATTCATGATGTGGGAATTAACACAAGCATGAATCGGAGGAATCCATTCTATGGAAAACTTAGAATTATTGGGAAAGCAATAAAGTCTACATAACATAGTAGTTACATAGTTATAGGGGTTTCCTAAAGAGGATATAGCATACATACCTAATTTGTCAAATTTGAATTTGTTGTCCAATACTCTCCAGCCCTAAATCAGATTGAAGGGGTCTGGGTTCTTCTATGTGAAGCTAGACATGTATGTCTTATCATTTATATCCTGAGGATCAGGTATATGATACATTTTCTTCATGTCCTCTACTCTGAATGATCCCATGAGTTCGTTTCTTGAATTCCTGAATTGCCTATCTTCAATGGTGAGGTTTTCGACCATGCACCTAATCATATCCATGTATGGGAGCATTTTAGCCCATGCTCTTATCCTATTTAGGAAAGAAAATGCAACGTTCTTGAATTGAAGCCCCGAAGGTCTTGTTGAGTCAGTTGTTGCTCTTGTAATGGTAATCTTGGGACACTCGTCCTCAAGCCTATTGTAAATGACCTCCCAAGCTGTTATTCCTCCGTCAGAGCTGTAGACTCTCTCAAAGAATATGGGATCCATCTATGTAAACTCAGGTTCAACAATGCTCTATTTTTTCTGTTTCTGCATCACCTTCCTCAATGACATATCTTTGTAGCTTACCTGAAATGGACAAGATATATCAACGCAAACAATATCAGGCAATTAAGATTGAAAGATTTTTTGAAATAACCATGGATTATGAGAAAGGTTTAATGAGACACTCAACGTTAACTACCCATAACTTGGAAAATGATTAGCTCTCCTCGGGCCGCTAAATATTTATTAACCTGTCAATTCGTTCATTTTTGTATTTAAAACACAATTATTTTAGACGCTTACCACTCTTATTCACACATCGCAGTCTTCAAATGGATACAATATAGTGTTGTGATTTATATAATGCGAAATGCGATTGTGATTATCACAATATCGTATTTCAAAAATCGTTAATGGGCATTGTAGTGGAATAGCTTAGTTCCCTGCGAAGATTGTGAAGTGCAATTTGCAAAATGACAAGGTGCTTATAATCAGGATATTGCAGGAGGAGGCTTGATTGCGCATCGCAAATTTTTAAAGGTGTTTTATGATAGTCACATGGAAATGAATGATTTGTGATTTATGATAAGGATCTCCTCCTTGGGTTGTTTTTCAAGATTTTTCAAGGCAATTTCTTAGAGTTGGTTTTATTATCGTAAGACTAAAAATTTAGAAAGAGTCCCCATTTATATCTCTAACCTAGAAATTGTTATTCATAAATGGGGGGGTTGTTACATACTACAACACAACTCAAGATTATTGTCCGAACCCATAACATCAAGAAACAAATCCCACATATTTGTCTTTCCCTATAACCAATCATCCCTCTGCATGTAAATAAGACGAAGGTTGGTGTGTACATACACCATTTTCTCTTCCCTGGACTACTCGAGCTTTCTCTTCTTCACACTATACAAATTCCCATATGTGTTCCAATCCCTCTCGTAACATGAGGATGAAGTAACCTAAGAGAGGAGCCTCATGGTTAATTGTTGTAGAGGAGGGCATGTTGCCCCATGAGTTTCCCACAAAGCATAGGGATTCTTAGGCCCCCTATCTCTAATCACATCATAATCTACAAATCACCCACTGTCAGTGGAAAAATTTGCAAATACATCGTCCACCACATCAAGGGATTATTTATCCTTAAAAATCCACCTCAATGCATCCTTCCTCCCCTGTGAAATTTCACCATCCATGTGAGAAGGGAATTTGTGGGAAGGTCAACCATTCGGCTACTCATGGTTGTAGTATTTTGGATTCAACGTGTGAGCCAAACAATGTAAAGGTTCTCACCTATTGACAAGAATATCTTGTATGGTGGTGAAGAACGTCTCCGATCATATCACATACTCAAGGCACTCACTCTATAAAATAATATTCCTCGAAGACTCAATCTTGGAATCCCATCTCTCATAAACCTCTCCTAGGATGGACTGGTCTATATATGAAAATCATATCAAAGTAATTATAGAATTAATGATCACAATAGTGAGATCTACCCTGTCCCACCAAGCATCATCTAACACTGTGTTCTTGATACTTTTTTAGGCTACTTGATATGTCTTTCTTCAAAAAGAACAAAACTCTGAAATAACAATGGCCCCAAGAGTGGCCTTGATCTCCCTCAAACTATTTAACATGTTGAATGGAAAGGAAAAATGTGTATCTGCAATATTCAACAATGATAGTGGGTGTGCTCCTTGTAGATTGTGAGGGCATTAGTATGATTTTTTACAATGGTGTGGATATGTCGTGCATCATCAATAACACTTCCAATTGAAGGTAGATCACAAAAAATAGTTTAAATTGCTAAATTCATGGAATGGACAATGCAAGGTGTTCAAAATACTTGTGGATATTAGGCTTCCACAATCATGTGAGAAGCCTTGCAAACATGTGCATTGTCTATAATGATTTGCACAAAAGAATCAACACCCACATCTTCAATAACTTTAATGAACAACTCACCCATATATTGTGCATCCTTGTATTTTCCAAGTGCATCGATTGATTTCAAGAAAAATGATATATTCAAGGAAGACACCATGAAGTTTATGAGTGGGTGGTGTGCTAGATCCATCCATCTATTACAAAAAATACTAATTCCAGATGATGGCCATGTTGATTTACTAAGCTCAAATATTTTTTCCACCTCCTTTTCCTTAGTCAACAATGTGATTCTAAGCTTCTCTAACCTAGGAGGCACATACATTGATGAAGCCCCTTGATTTAGAGCTCGACACATCTCAATAAATAAAGGTGATATTACAACATTAAATGACATGAATTTTAAATAGAAAAAGAAGCAAATGGTGATATCAAGCTCTTCTTGTCTCTCTCTTTTAAATATCTTATCCATTGGACCAAGTGCCACTACCTTTCTTTTTGTGGCTTGACCTACACCCTTACCAAAACTCTCAAATGGAAATTTGTTGCTACTTTTTCTCAAGAATGGAAGGGGATCCCCATTCCTATCTTTTTAGAAGATGTAGCCACCCTTGACACACCAACATTGTCCTCTTTTTCCATCTCTCTTTCCATTTATTTTTCCATTTCTTTCCTCTTTTGCCACACAAGTTTCTCGTTATAATCCCATGCCTCTGACTACAAATCCATATTTTCAAAGGTTTGGAGGTTTTCAAGAGGATCATCATGAATATTATGATCCAATCATTGAATTGTTGGAGAAATCTTACTCGACAAGATCCATTGCAATAAATAGATTTCGCCCTTTTCGTGTGCTTATTGAGCAGGATGACACAAAAGAAGGTGTGTTTTCAAGACTTCTTTGAGGTTTTTCTGATTATGCTTTCTGTCGGGGAGGTAAGAATGTGTATTGGATGAAAGTAGTGGTTGTGACACATCTTTTTGCCCACAGGAAAGTCCTTCAAACGTTTGTGCAAGTTATTCAAGTTTTTATCTTTTCTCTTACACATCGCTTTATATCTATTTTAATCGAGTGCATGTTTGTGATTCCAGGTTGGGAATGATTATAGTCGATTACAGTGGCTATATTCGAAATTCAATTATACATGACCCAAACCTTATAGTTGTTAGGTTAAGAATAGGATTAGTTCCATCCTATTTTTCCTTATATTTCACTCATCTCGTGTTGTTCTCTTTAGTCTCTCTTACTTTTCTCTTGCATTATGCTTTGGTTTAGATTCCTTGTTGTTTGTTGTCTTTCCTTTCATTTCCTTTCTTTTGTTTTTCATTCTTGTTGTTTGTATCCTTTTCTTTTCCATCATGTGAATAAGTATTGTGACTAAACCTATTTTGGCTTCTTAGTATGTGTGTGGCTGGAGTCTAAATAGTCCTGTGACACTTCAACATTCAATTAAGCTCTAGCTTGTCTTCCTTGTGTTGGTTATACCTTTTTTCCTATGAAGTTTTGATGGAAAATATGATCCATCTGTAAGGAGAGTTTTGGTCCAACCATGAACCCATGCCTATTGCAAAATCCTCATGCCTACACTTGCTCTTTATTTGATGGTGTCTTCATGCTTATCCAACTAGTAGAAATGAAGAATGGGAAAAATATAAATGAGAAAACCTAAATCAGAGGCCTATACATAATTCTCTGAAGGAACAACCTCTTCTTCTCTTAATGATCCAAAATGGATTTTGGATAGACTTCTAAGTCTAAGTGTTCCTCACAGAGGAAAATGAAATTCCAAGGAAGTTCCTGGAAATAGCCCCATTATAAAGATCGTTTCCTTCTAAATCTACTACAACTTGAATGGGCTAAAATGGACTTAGGATGTAGAAGTTATCACAAAACGAAGTTGCCCTTTTTCTTTGGAAAAAGAGGCAAAATCCCCTCAAATGGGTAAAAAACCCTTATAAAGGGAAATCGCATTGGAGGAGGTCCAAAAGGTGGGCTTAAGTGGAAAAGGGAGAAACCCTTGATTGTTGATCCCCGACATATCAGGTTGGATATAGGCCTGCATGTGATATCGGGACCCCAGAGATGCGACATGTGATTGCCGATGATTGGATTAGTGGATCGGGTCGGCACAACCCATAGTTAATAAAAATACCCGGGCTATTACATATGCGATTTACGATAGCGATCCTGATTGGGTGATCTCAACCGTCGGATTAGGAAAGGAATGGAAGACCTAGATTAAATAAGCGATTGGCGATTTGTGATCCCCGATGCCAGCGTCGGTGTGATAAGTGAAATGCGATGTAATGTCAACTGGCCGATCCATGATGAGATCAACAGTCCAGATTTAATCAGTGATCGGCAATCCCTGATGCTGATAAAAAGGCGGACCCAATAAATATTATGGACCTGATTACATAATATTTGAAATCCGGTTTTTTATATTTTCTGTGTTATCATGTGTATTTGGGATTTTGGCCATGTGATGATGCGATAGCGATATTGCGACTAAAGGCAGACTCGATAGGGATTCTAGGGTGGATTTAATATTATTTGAAGTTTGATATAAAGCCATTTGCTAGGTTTTTCGATGTATTTGGGGTTTCTCCATTATAAACCCAAATACAAAGGAACCAACGACTAGTGACTTGCGACAATGATATAAAGGTGGACCTCATGGAGTCTAGGGCGGAATTGATAATCTTTGAAGTTCGATAAATGGAAGTTTGGTGGAGTTTACAACATTTCTGTGTATTTCTCTATGTAAACAGAGAAACGACATTTATTTTAGATTTCAACGCACCGATGTTCCCTCCCGTTGCAAAATAGGTGGCCACCATACTTGGAGAGATTTAACAATGATTGTTTAATTCTAAGAGGGGATTTTTAGTGGACAGAGGTCGGGAGCTAGAGAGCCCAAAAGGGAAAACAAATAGACAAGCACCAATTCTCTTAAAATCCACTCAATGTCAGGGATAGAGGGCTTGTTGCTGAAAGAGAGAAAAAGCAAGTAGCGTAGAGAGCTTAAAGAGTGAAAAAGCCTGAGAGCACAATTGACAGGTAGCAAAGCTGCAAAAAGGTCATTGGAAGGTTGCCCAGGATTGCTTGGAGGTCAAGTGAATCAAATAGGCATGTAGAGGCTGAGAGAGAGCTCAAAGAAGCCAGAGCCAAGAGCCAAGAGCCAGAGCCAGAGCCACGAGCCAGAGCCATGAGCTAGAGCCAGAAGCCAGAGCCAAGACCCAGAGCCATAGTCAGAGCCAAGAGGTAGAGTGAGAGCACCGAGCCAAAAAGTTGAGAGCTTCAAGAGCCAGGGATAAGATGGTGTCTAAACCCATTTTGTTCAATGTAAATCAATGGGGTTGAGCTTTGAGCTTGTAAATGGACTTTGCCATAATCCTAGAGAGCCTAGTCAAGTTGACTAGAGCTCAAGGAGACGTAGCCAAAGAGTTTTGGGTGAACTCCAAATTAATATTGTTGTTCATGCGTTTGTTTTATTGCTATATTTCTTATTGTTATATGTATGTTATATCAACATAAACAATAGAATTTTAAAGCACATAAATAGTGAAAAATAAACACCAACATACATATATTTTCAAGCACTTATTAATTCTGCATTGGTTAATCATAAAGACTTGGGAATATTTAAGCTTTGGAAGTGGGAGAGGTTCTTGTAAGTTAGACAAGAAGCCTAAGTGCCCCATTTTTACTTAATAAGTTGGGATCCCTCTTATGCTACAAAATAAATAAGTGTTGATGCACATTTCTCTTTAAAATAAATAAATAAAGGTGAAAGAAGAGAAAGGCTTCCTGCATAAAGAGGTGAAGCAAGAAACTCTATCAGGGTACTGTCTAGGATTGTTGGAAGTGATGCAATGTTTGTGTTCCTGTGTGACTCTGTTAGGGTACTATCCATGCCTACTCACAGCCAACAAACACTAGATATGAAAAATTATACTCTAAAAATATTAAGCTCGTAAGCTACACTACCCTTCCCAACTCGAAACATTGTGATATTGTTGAATCATATGTTGTGTTCAATCGAGAAGGTATAAGGGGGTTGTGTCTATTCTTGGGGTAAGTGGGAAGACCAAAGTAAACTACATGATGAATCAATACTCCGTGAAGAACCGAGGTCTTGCACATAAGAGGTTAACCAAGACAGAGAAGTTGGAGCTCAACTACTATGTCGCTAAGTGTTGTACCTCTTGCAACACCCACCAAAATTTTAACTTACATTCAATTTCAGAGCCTTCCTTAGTCTTTTACATTGTTTTAAAAAATATTAGAGAATATTTAATGAGTTTTCTTGCAGTGTTTTGTCCCCTTTTGCATGTTGGGTTAACTATCATCTTTTGACATGTTTGGCTATCGTGCAATGCTTGCAATCGTATTATGATGGTTTCAAAGGTCTGTCTTTGTGTATATGGGTTGTTCTAACTATGTAAACATTTTTCATACTCATGCACACATTATTGAGAACTATCACAGAAGTGTCGTCACAGTCATCCCAAAGTCTATCTTATGTGTCTCACTTGTCGTATCTTATTGTAAAGAAGTCACACGGAGGGAAAATATTTGTTCATGTGTTTAGATGATCTATGTTGTCATGTCATCAAAGTATTCTAAGTGTGTGATCACGTTCAAGGTTCATCATAGTTCATCACCTATCCCACACATCCATTTTCACTTCCCGATTGAGAAGCTTAGCTTCACCAGGCCACTTCTAAACTATGCACTGCACAGTCTCAACACACTTAGCTATGAAATTGCTGCTTGGCACTACATAATGCACAACTCCTGTCTCCCAGGAATGTTGCACTGCACAGTTATGCCAAAGCCCCGACCTTGACCTCCATAATTACACAATTATGTCGTCCAACTTTACGTAAAATACATACTTTCTGTCATCAAGCCTCAAGCTCATCTGTTGAGTCCTTGAACTGTGCAGCTTTGCAGTAGCCTTGTTGTTGGGTAGCGAAAGGCCCGTGCAACAGTTACAAGGAACAAAGTTGGACATTTTGGGTAAAGTTAGGACAAAGAATCCATTGAACACATGGAGAGAAAATTGTAATAGGTTGAGTCAAAGGGTAGTCCACCCGAAAAAAATGTACAGAGATGTAACTAGAGTCGGCCTATGCAGGGGGTCGCAAGCCAAGGGAGGGTATAAATAGAGAGAGGCTCTATGAGTAGAAGTAGTAGAATTTTGATAGTAATGAATGTAATGGGCACTTGAAGTAGAGAGATTGAAAGCGTCTGTAAGTCTGAGTTGAGGGATAAGGGTAGTAGGAAGAGGCTTTGTAGCTATGTGTGCAGAGGCCTAGAAAGTTCGCAGCTGTGTGCACATACCCCTGCAGCTCAGTGCGTAGGGTAGAACTGGATGTATTGGTGAAGGGTAATAATAAAGATAAGTTTACTTCTATAATTCTGTGTTATCACGCCTTTTTCTTTATGGTTTACCTTTCTATATTTGGTTAATGAAATTGTGATGAATGTATCCGAATCTGGGTTCATCTTGTACAAATAAATTATGTTGGTTAAATGTTTGCTTAAAGATCCTATTGAATAATTCTGAATCATAAATAGCGCATGAATAAGAAAGACCTAATCACCCTAGATCAGTGCAAAGGCCAAGCAGCGTGGAGCTATAGATCAATGTGTGAATCATCCAGACATCCCTAGGGTGCGGAAACTTGGTTCCAGCACCCTCCCCTGCTACCTCGGACCAAGTATTGCACAGGCACTTAGGTGCGCGACTTTATAGGAGGGAGGGAAGCATATGATAGATAACTGCCACCTATTATAGAAGTACACCTACACCTGACAACAGTTTTTTTACAACTTTTGTCGATAAGTGGGACACGATGAACGAACATGCCGGAGTTATGACTTAATGCTAGAGAGAACCCCAGCCTACTGGGTGTAGACTGAGGTGCGAGGAGGGTTTCAAGGATGTGGTAGGGGAAGAGGATTGGGGCCGGATAGGGCCATGGAAAAATAATTTGTTATAATTGTGGAGGACAAGGACACTACGCGTGCGACTACACTAACCGAACCCCGATCGCCTGCCCCTAGTATGAGCAGTTTGATCACGAATTAATAGACTGTCTGATTTTAATTGGCCAATTAAGTGAAAAGGGAGTACTCCAACCTCCACCAACCTAGAATATCCAAATGATGCGTGTATAACCTCGCGAAGAGGACCCTAGCATAAATATGGTACTAAGAAGTGACACAACTAAATGAAATGAAGGTAGGGATAGGTGCAACACACCTATGAAGGAACAACACGCGGCACCGAAACAAGGAAGGATGGGGCCAAGAGAAGCCCAGCAGAGCTTCGCAGAAGCTTCGACCCCAGATAGGAGGGATCAGATAAAGTCAGGAGTGGATTCCCCCATGTTCACTACCTTTCTGGAAACCTGCATAAAATTGTTGCGTCATCATAAGGTTGTTTAAGGATTGCAAGAGCTGATCACTAGATGCGCTGGATCCAGTGAGCCCCAGGTTGTTTGAAAGATAGGAAGACATGCTCTATGCACCAAATGGGAGATGAGACTGATCGGGCAGATCGGTGACTATGAAATGGATCAAGTTATGTTGGATTTAGGCTTAGATGTGAATGTACTGCCTAAACAAACCTAGGAATGGATGGGCAAGCCCGCACTACAAAGGTCCTCGATTCAATTATGAATGGCCAACTAGCAAAAGATCTTACCAATGGGTCGATTGCAAGGAGTGATGGTAGATATTGACAATGTAAGTACCCAGGCCAATTTCGAAGTTATAGAAACTTTTGATGACAACAATCCTTACCCAGTGTTGCTAGGAATTGCTTGGGCTACAAATATGAAGGGGATTATTAACTTAAAAAGGCGCAAGATGAACTTTGTAAAGAAGTCACTATGGGTGGCAGTACCGTTGGATACAACAGAAGGAGAACGTTATACTGAACTCGTACATGATGAAGAAAGTGACGACATATTGGATTGAATTTATTAGATAACAATGAAAGACCAAGATCAGATGCATTTCGCCAAAAATAGAGGAACCTCGTGGGAGAGTGATAACATTTGTACCATGGACTCAAAGGAGGAAATCGAGCAATGGTAGAATCGATTGCAAGGAGTTATGACACTCAACTATAATATGATGACATGGTCGACGCGTAGCAATAGAAGGAAGACCCTAACCAAAGGAGAATGGCACAATCATCGAAATGCAACTCGGCCCTTCTGGTAAATTACGCGTAATAGGGGAGCAACCTAGTGTACCAAAAGACAAGTTGTGCACTCCTAGAGTGGAGCCGCAGAAGTTGGGATATAGATGATGGTTTCAAGTCTAGATTAGAGGGCGTGTGCGACGACCATGATGGCATAAAGAGGTAGAGCAAAAGATACGGATACGCAACGGACGATAAACGACCCAATCGGAACTGTGCAAAACACAGAAAGTGTCTAGTGTGGCCCACTCCACCAATGATGATGCCCACGACAGAGTTGAACAGCTTTGGGCAACCATCCTGCAAGGGAAAACACGAGTTGATAAGTTAGAAGAAACTGGGGCCCAACTACATGCACAAATCAGAAAGCTAGATAAAGTAATTATGTTATTACAGTTAGAAGTTTCCTACCTAGACTACGAAACGAAATTACTAAAGGAAACTGATGTTGCTGGATCTCCTACCTAGTTACGGGTGCTGACCCCACTAGCATTGTTGTGATTGCACCCACAAGAATAGGGATACACGCACCATAATTCAATAAGATCGAGGGAACATATAGGGTGCTCACGACCTGGGCTAGTCGGGACATGGAAGACTCGTATTAGGGGTTCGCCCACCTAACTATCCGTCGGAATCCCAGCCCTAGTGGCCAAGGTAGTTGGAAGAGGGTGCGGGCTAATAAAGTAGGCTGCTGGAAAATTGCGTGAAAGAACCATCGCATACGTACAAAAACCCCATCTGCATCCCTGGGGATTCACAGATGTGAAGGAAAGATGGAAAGTGACTAAGTACTATTTATGAAGTAATGACCCACTTAAACCACTACAAAACTGGCGGCGAAGAATTCATGCAAAGGAATAACCATCAAAATCACATTTATGAACTACTGCAAGGACAAGCAGCCAACCTGGTATGTCGAATCATATATAATCAGAGTCAGGGTCACGCCACCACGTCTTTCTACTCTGCAAGAAAACCGCCCAGCATCAACATCATGATGAGTGACGAAAAATTCACAAATAGTCCATTGTTTCAGGGCTTGCCCAAATATTATCAAGACGTAATTATGAAGGTGAAGAATCCTACTACAGACAACCCACAGGTAGTTGCACTACAGGCCACTGAGCTCCCCAAATCTCCCTGGACACCACGAACCAAGAAGGATCCTTAGAACCTGACCCAGTTAGTAAGTCGCCCTGGTAGCTACAGTCAGGAAAACTCACAATGGACAAGAAGGCTAAAACTATGATAATTGAAAGTCAGGACGAAGATGAGGACGAAGATGAGGGTCCTCCCACATATGTCGATGAAGTCCCCACTGAAGAAGACCCCATACAGCCAGTACGACGACCTAATTATGTGTTGGGTCCCTATAATACTAGTGATTACCCCATTAATATGGTAGTTGTACCCCTTATTAATATTGTTGTGCCCCTATTGTCACCATATTGTTATTACTATTCCCCATAGAATCCCTCTAGTGTTATTTTTGTGGCTTTATATTATTATTGTTAGGTCGGTTGGGTTATATTGTGACTCCTTAGACTCCTATATATAGAAAGGAGGTTTTGTCATTTGAATCATCCAAGACTTGTTCATTTATGTAATGTAAAGGAGGTTTCCCCCTTGAAGAGGCTGAATTCTAAGGTGTTGATCTATCTTTTCTATCTTTTCTGGAGCTGGTTTCATAACATTTGGTATCAGAGCTTTGGATTCTAGGGTTTCGTTGCTCCAAACATGCCATCGTGGAATTTTCACTATAACTATTTTTCTGCGACATTTCAGAAGTTGAAAACAAAACCCATTTGAGAAGACATCGCGCTATAGCTCAGGTCCAAATTTCAGAGCTTTTTGCACTATATTTGCGGAGATATGATCTGAGGAAGTTGGTCTTTTTGCATACTCTTGAATTACATTCTAAACAGGTGACCTGGGAAAACCGTCATAACATTTTATCTGAGTATCAGATTGTAATTTCATAAAAAGGTACAGAAAGAGGATAGACTTTAGTTTCTTCTATATAGCTTTTAGAGCTAAAGGTCAAAACAGTGACTCGTGGCATGTCATACAAGTTCGCTCTACTGAACTAGTCTATAATATTCAGGTCACTGTGGGAGATTTGGCATAACTCTTTCCTCGAGAATCCAATTTGGATCAGACTGGTGGCATTAGCAAGAGGATGCAGAGGGCTACTGTAGGTCGCAATTTCAGAACTAGATGATCCGAAATTATAGAGATACTTCAGATTCAATATTGTGCTCATACAAAGTAAAAAAAGGTGTGTAGTTTTTTTTTTAATTTTTGCATAAGCTTTGTTTCAAAAATTAGTTTGAAGGAATTAAAAGGGCATAGTAAAGCATTATTATCGGTAATTTATGCCCCAAGGAAAGAAAATGCAAACACCTAGTAGGCAACTTGAAAGCTCTAGCATGACTCATGAAGAAGAGGAAGAAATGCAACATGATATATCAAAATTACGAGACCAAGTGCAACAAGTGTCACTTGCACAAAAATCAACAGAATCTAAGATGGATGGTTTAAAAGATGTAGAAGCTAAGATGGATGGTTTAAAGAAAGGCGTAGAAGCTAAAATTGATGGCATGGATGATAAGATGGAAGAATTGAAGGTAAATATGAATAAGTTGCTACAAGAAATGGTCAATAAGGGTGAAAGGGTACTAAAGGAAACTCATGATGAGAACAAAAGAAATGTTAATCAAGATTCAATAGACTCTAATGTTGGATTGAAGACTCACCATATTCCAAAAATCGATAT
>APFE030941914.1:33531-46041 GCA_000404065.3 Pinus taeda
CAACAATGTCGCGAAAATGGTTGATGGAGCAGGACCTGAGTAAGCTGGATGTTACCAAGTTGCATCCACTTTCTCCAGAGGTCATTTCTTGTTAAGCTACAATAAATATTGGTACAATTGGGCACATGGTAAATCAACAGCATTCACTGATATGTCTGGACAGAAAAAGTAAAGATTACACAAGTATAAATCAAATGTAACGTAAAGTCAGCGCTCATGGTTCCATCTCTAATACAAAGGACCAGGCCCTTTCTCTTTTCCCCATCGAGAAACGAGTAACGGATCGCCAACGGGTCAGAAGAGATTTTAAGGGACGACGTCGAGAGGATGGATGAGAATTGTTTTTTTTGAAACAGCTTACGTAGTATAACTGTTTTGATTTGAGATATAAATTCTATACTTTCAGTAGCCCAACGATGGAGAAAGCGCGGGAAAAATCGTCAACATATGATTAAGAAGGCAGACCGACGAGCAGAAAAATACTTTAGATGGGCTACAAGATTGAATTGGCCTGAAGGAGCAGCTTCAAGGGAAAGCATTAGAACAGTGCGGAAGGTGTCACGACTACGGAACTTAGTGATGCAACATGTAGACCATTCGACAGGTGTGCTATCAGACTTGCTTGAAAACCTTCTTAAATTCGAGCCTTCAGAACGACTGAGTGCCCGAGAAGCTCTAAGCCATCCATTCTTTACAGATTATTACTATAGAAGGTTTAGCAATGATCCACGTAGTTGATCTCATGTAATGTTTGACTTGAAACTCTTACCGTAACCCTAAGGAAGTATGTAAAATTACTTCTACAGTATTTGACATGCAAGTGCAAGGCACACTTGTTCTACAACAGTAAATAGTTCTGGCCGAGAGCTTGTCATGGTGCAAAGGAAATTGTAAAATTCTTTTCAGTAGCTTCACTCTTTGCATTATTCGTCACAGATTTTGACAAAGTCATAATAAAATCACTAAGGTTGCAGTCGCAACGCTCCAAAGAAACATAAACAAAATCTGAATTAGTTTCCACACCATACCATCTAACAATGTTTGGATGTTGATCTGATGCAATGAGATTTTCAATCTCTTTGCAAGTTGCTTCATAGTATGCCTTTACAATGCGTTTAACTGCAGCATTTCTCCCATCAAAACAACCCTCCAATATTATTGTGCCATTACTCCCATTATCAGTGCCATTTACGCTGCCATTTTCAAACACATTCCCTCCAAGTGATACAGGAGTTCTGCCACTGTCAGTGTCATTTACACTGCCGTTTTCAGGATTTGAAAGACTTATTACTCTGTTATCAGTTTTACAATACACAAACCTGGTGAACAATTTCCTTTCCGCTCTAAAGGCATTCAATGCACATGACGAGGAGCGTTATGTGAAGCGGTAACTAATCAGCGTATTTTTTCTTTTATTTCAAGACTGCAAACAGTGGAGAGACTGGGCTTTACAATGCGCAAAATAAGAATTAATCATATTCTTTTCCAGTCATCAGATTGGTTCCGGTAAAAACTGCAGCGTTTTGTTTCCCTGAGACGTTACTGTGCATAAGATAGAACTGAGCAGAGTGATATGATGTTCTAATGATAGTACTGAGAAAAAATGTTTGGTAACTGGCGTGAGGCTTTATGATGACTACACAGAGAAGAATATTGAGTGTTGCTACCAGGTGAGGGATAGCAAAACGCATTCCCTATGGAGTTGTGGCAATAATTAATGTCAGCAAATTGGCAGAGCTCAGGTGCACAGGAGGGTTAAGTTTCTAGAATAGGAAAAACCAGCGTTACATATGCAGAGTGCACTCAATAAAATGGAACAGTTAAAGGAGTCTATAATCATCATTATGCATAGAACTAAACAAGCAAATGTAGAAAACTAAATGTTGAGCTTGATTAGTCCATAAAACTCATGGAAGGCCACACATCATAAAACTCATTAAAACATAGAAACGTTGGTTTACACAGGCCAAAAAAACAAGTGGCTTACACAATATTGAGAAGGTTATGAATGTACCAGCTCTGATACCATGTTAAGCACACATGGGGAGCAAGAAAGATAGGAAAGATAAAACATGCAATTCAATTTTTATTCACAAATGATACACATTTATAGTACATGTGGTGACCGTTGGGATTCACATCCCAAGGTCCCTTGGACTGCTTACTCTCTTTAGCTTCCACACTAACCCATTTAGGATTAGGTGTCCAACAGACTCTTAGGTTTTTCTTGAAGTTATCTTTTCGCTTATTATTTAAAATGAATCTATTAAAATTACAAATTAAAAAACATGGTACAATTTGCATTTGAATGAATCTTTTAATTCATTGTAGATGTCTAAAATAGTGATAATTTAAAATTGCATTATAAATTATGGTATGTACATTTTGAATTCATGTATAGAAAGGATACTATGGATGTCGGTTGATAGTTAACTTTTAATATAAAGTTTTTTGAATGCACAAACATACTAGATAAAATTGTATTACAAAACATGGCCCACAATTTCCATGATGCAAATGCATGGTTTGATGCTTTTGAACATTTTACATATTTAAGTTCATGAATATGTAGCAATGAAGTAAATTTGCATTGTTGGTACATTTTTCATTCAATAATTTCTATAATATTAATAGGTGATTGTTAGGTTTCATTTAAAGTTGTTTTATCAGTTTAATTAAAATGAATCTAGTAAAACTGCAAATTACAAAACATGGTACATTTTGCATTTGAATGAATGTCATAATTTGTTGTAGATGTCTAAAATAATCATAAATTAAAATTGCAATATGAAAAATGCCATGTACATTTTCCATTCATGTATAGAAAGGCTACTATGGATATCAGTTGACAGTTAACTTTTAATATAAAGTTATTTGAATGCACAAACATACTAGTTAAAATTGCATTATAAAACATGACCCACAATTTGCATGATGCATGCATGGTTTGATGATTTTAAATTTTTTACATATTTAAGTTCATGAATATGTAGAAATGAATGTAAATTTGCATTTAGTTGGTACATTTTTGCATTCAATCATTCCTATATTGTTAGTAGATGATTCATAGGTTTTGTTTAAAGTTGTTCTGTCAAGTTATTTAAAATGGCATATTAAAATTACAAATTGTAAGACATCAAACATTTTTCAATTGAATGAATCTTATAATTTTATGTAGATGACTAAAACAATGATAACTTAAAGTTGCATTATAAAATATGGTATGTACATTTTGCATTCATGTATAGAAAGGCTACTATGGATGTCATTTGATAGTTAACCTTTAATATAAAGTTGTTTGAATGCACAAACATGCTAGATAAAATTCCATTATAAAGCATGAACCACAATTTGCATGATGCATGCATGGTTTGATGATTTTAAATGTTTTACATATTTAACTTCATGGATATGTAGCAATGAAAATATATTTGCATTTAGTTGCTACATTTTGCATTCGATCATTCCTATAATGTTAGTATATGATTCTTAGGTTTTATTTAAAGTTGTTTTGTCAAGTTATTTAAAATGAATCTATTAAAATTTTAAATAATAAAACATTGTACATTTTGTATTTGAATAACTCTTATAATTCGGTGTAGATGTCTAAAACAATGATAGCTTAAAATTGCATTATAAAATATGGTATGTACATTTTGGATTCATGTATAGAAAGCCTACTATCGATGTTGGTTAATAGTTAAATTTTAATATAAAGTTGTTTGAATGCACAAACATACAAGATAAATTTGCATTATAAAACATGGCCCACAATTTGCATCATGCATGCATGGTTTGATGCTTTTAAAGGTTTTACATATTTAATGCCATGAATATGTAGCAATGAAAGTAAATTTGCATTTAGTTGTTACATTTTGCATTCAGTCATTCATATAATGTTCGTAGATGATTCTTAGGTTTTCTTTAAAGTTTTTCTGTCAATTTATTTAAAATGAATAGAGTAAAATTGTGAATTACAAAACATGGTACATTTTGCATTTGAATGAATCTTATAATTTTTTGTATATGTCTAAAACAATCATATATTAAATTTGCATTATAAAATATGGTATGTACATTAAATTTTAGTAATGTATAGAAAGGTTCATACATTTTGTATTCATGTATGAAATTGTTTAAGACCAAAGAATGTATACATATAAATTACTTGTCGTGCATGAAAACATAATATCAGTAGCCTCAAATCCTCAATACACCTACATAACATGAAGTATACATATAACTTTGTAACTCAATATAAGACCCAATCACTATTTCTTTCACATCATCACATTCTTAAGAATGTACAACTTAAGAGTTCACAAAAAGAAAGGCTAACAATGTACTTGAACTCTAAGGTCTCAAAGATGAATCCAAGGAAAAGAAATTTTTGGGGAGTTTAATTAAAAAAATTCTAATGGAATTCCATCCATACTGATTTGTTCATGGTCATATTTTGACATTCTCTATTTTTTAACTTTCAATTTTGTTTTTTGTAAGCTGTGGTGTTACCTTTCTTGTTTTATTTATATAAACTCATGTTGATACATATACAACAGTTTGTTGGCCTCAACTTGCCCATATGGGAAACCAAATCTATCGGCCACCTAAAATTGTTATAAGCCATCTAGTAGCAAAAATGAATAAGTCTTTCAATCCACACTAAGTAAACCTCGTAACATAAGTCACTGATCATGTTCTAGCCTAACATAAAAAACTATTGAAAAGAAAATGCTATCCTAAAAAAAAAAGAAGTCTATAAACTACATGAACTCATCCTTTCGGTCTTCTTGGTCATAATCTACATTTACAGGTGCTTCCGCCGAGTTCCCCAGTGCTAGATATAGCTTCTTTTGTTGTTGTTTGATTTCATCCAACTTGTTGTCGTACATAATGATGATGATTTACCAGTTTTTCATATCTTTCTTGATGTTTTGCATACCTTGGTTGATTTCTGCCATTTCGCCCACCACCTACTCCAGTGCTCTAGCAAGTAAATTCTTTAGCACCTAGTGGACATGCAATGCTTGCTTGTAGAGTGTCATCCTTCCTCTAGTGTGCCCTAGGTCGGGGATAATATCCCCCCATTCCTCCATCTTGGGCTCAGAGTCTCCTTCCATGACAGTATATTCCATTTCTTGTATGAGCTGATGCGTTTCAGCATCTGTTCCTTCTTTGTATGCATGTGCAGCCTCTTGCACAACTGTCCTCATGATTTTCCTACTACGCCTCTGATATACTGGTGTGGGGGTTGTTGGGACATTTCTGCCTAGCTAGCTTTGTTGCCCTCTTCCTCCACGACCCGTTCCTCTACAACCACCTATTTAAAATGATAAACATCAAAAGTTAGATTGTCAGAAATTACACTGATCCTCAATGCCTCCATATCCCTATCGTTGGGTTTCCCCTCCCCATTCTAGTTTCTCCTGTTGGTCTAGATACTCCTAGATCTCTCTTCCCTTGGGCTAGACATGAATTTACCCTCAGTTGTCCTCTCCCCCGCCCGGATTTCATGCTTAGCTTCCTCACGTTGCCCCTTTTCCCTGCTCCTATAGTACCCCGGCAAGCCATTATTCTGATCCTCGCGCTTTCTTACCATACAAAGCTCTACCTTATTCAGAATCATCCCTTCCTCTACATTTCCCATCTTTCCCCCCTCTGCCACCTCACTGTGCATCACAGAGTAAATTGAGGACCTGCTCAGACGTGGCCTTCCCTCCATGACTCCCAGCTCTCCCTCCTCCAACATACTATGTAATGCAAAAAGAGATTCAGGATTTGAAACTATGATAACATACCCGGACTTTCGCTCGACGTAGGAGAATCCGACTTCCGCTCAGGTCTATTCTCCAACTTCCTTCACTCCACACTGAGCTCTCTTCCCCACTTCGTCACCCTCATTAACCCTTTCCTACCTGTCCTGCGTCCCATCCCACTCTCCTATCACCTCGTTGCCTCGAAATTCTCTCAAGCATGTAGGGTGCCACCATGCCCCATTAAATTATTATGGGGGTAATTGGTGGCTAGCCCAACCAACCTCTCCCCTGCACTGTCCCTTTGGTCGTCCTCTCCACTTCGCTCACCCTGATCGGGGGAACTTTCAATTATTTTTTGGATTGAACTTCGATAAAATTTACGTGCACTGCACTGACCAAGTGACCAGTTTCTTGGAAAAAATAATCTTTCAGTATAATAGACCCTCTTTCATATATAAAACCATTATCATCATAGTCTTCCAATAACTTCATCTTTCGTTCAGTGCATCGCATCAAATAATACTTGACATTTTGTATGTTGTTAATTGGTGCAACTAAAACAAAAAATCTCCTACACAATAAAACAAGTGTAAATTCGTATCGTAATTACCATGAAATTAAATTTATCAACATGGACTTGATTTTATTATATATTTCTAGATCTCTATATTTAACTGTTATCTAGATACTTATATGCAATGATTTTTAAAAACATTAAAACATTATATAATATATATATATATATATATATTATATATATATCCTTTAAAATTAATTAAAAGGTTACCTTCCCTAAAAAGATCAGAAACTTGATCACCTTTAGATGATACTAGAGTATCTTTTGATTCAATCTCTTTGAATCTTGCAACTAACATTTTCCCCTTTGTATTTAGTTATGTATGTGTTGGCTAGTTGAATTTTTTATTAATTAAACAATCAAGTACCACATTAATTGTCAACCTGGGAAAGTCTTTTTATTCCAAAGGCTACCGTGTATTGTCTGTACTTAAATTCTAAAAGCATTAAGAGCTGTAGTATACTTAATTCTTATACTAAGTTATCACAGTGCTGATAAAATAAAAGGAATTAATTAAAATTACAAATCTAGAAAGAAAAGAGATGGATGCTCTGTTGGCAGAGGATCAGGACCCTATCCTCCAGGTGAGGACGTTCAGCACCTGCCCCTGGATTCAGATTGCTAACACACACTGCACTCAGATTCACCGGTGAAATACACTTGCATAACTTCAAATAACTTAATAAAATAGAGTGCTAGTAAAACAGAATTGCAAGAGGTAATGCTACAGAATCCAAACAGAGTATCTGCAGAAAGAAACTATCACACAGTTACACACTTGACAGCAAAATAAATGGGTGAATCTTGTGAGGAAGGTGGGCCCGGTCCCTCTCACAAGATTCCCCAGAACACGAAGAATAGCTTAAATACTCAGAACGTTCTTCTATTCATCTGTCAAAAGATTCAAATACAATAAAGTTCAGACTTGCTGATGTTCTCACAAATTTCACTTACAGACCATCGTCCCTTGACTAATGTAGATGTCTCCTCTTTATAGAGGAGACATCTATTACAATAGATTGTTACGGTTCATTCGGTTAACCCGTTTAATCAAAAATAAGAATTACAGAAATGTTGTTGCAATAGTATGATAATATATTCTTTGTTTAGGTTCCGGCTGTTACACAGATGGTAACCATCTTCGACCGTCTTCTTTGGAATTCACACATTCCCTTCGTCGTTTCCCCATACTATTCCGGTTTTGAGTCCTGGTAACTGTGTTCTACCCGCTTTGGACAACTGCTTGATCAGCCACGTCAGCATTCCTCAGATATTTTCTGTTGTTGTTGCCAGCTGATGCAAAATACCCACTTTAGATGGTTTCTGTTGCTGACTGTAGCAACTGTGTAGTTGCTGCTTCTGGTGTTGCAGCAACTGCGTAGTTGTTGTTTCTGGTGTTACAGCAACTATAGGTTATAATTCCTGTGGGCTTAAGACAATTACTTAGCAATTTAGTTAGCTTTCCAAAGATAAATACAAAGGTACTTACGAGTATGCAGTGAAAAATTAAACATATAGATATGCGGGGAGTTAGTTCATACCTTGGGGTGATTAAGTCATTGTGTAATCAAAGCTTATAACTTGTGACTGAAAAGGATAATATTATGATGAAAATATAAGGTCAAAATTGGTCAATTCTGGGTCCTAACGTCCCCCCCAACTGAAGATATTGCATGTCCCCATGCAATGTTTTACTCTGAATCCGAGTCGGAGTACTGGGATGAACAATGTAAATTACTGAGACAATAACTGTAGGAGGTGACATCGAACTTCTTTCTGAAACCACAGACAGTCTGTATCTGTCTCCATGCTGCTGCTTCCTCCTTATTGGATAACCCAAACTGACCCTTATATTGTTCACCGGATAACCATAGAAGTGGAAATTTAAACTTGTAGCCCATCCAGCTCTCAGCACAATGTTGCATGCATCTAATATAGAAAGGTACCCTTGTAAGTGCTACCTGCAAATTTGATGGATTATAAGGGTGATATTCTTTCCTTTCTTTGGGGCAGTTTTCCCAAAACAAATTATTTTCTTTAACAGCCAAGGGTGCATTGGTTTTCAAATAGTGCTGACAGTCTTTCAGGACTATTGCTTGCAATTGTCTGAGGTGATTTTTCATATCAGAATCCTTTATCAATGTTTGGTGCTGTACAATAAAAGTAGCTGCATTCTGTGGTTCAGCCCTAATCCACAGAAGGCAATTTTGTTCATTATGTTGGGCTGAGATGAAGGCATTCTGCCATGTGAGTTGGTTGGCTAAAAAGGAAATGAAGGCTCTCAGCTGTATGTCACCAACCATAGGTAGAATATTCCTGTTCCTTTCTTCGGACACTGCTTCATTGTGTAGATAAAGCTCACATAACAGGTTTTCGTCATTTTTAGGTGCCTCTACAAAAGTTTGCATAAACTGTTCTATTGTGACCACCTAATGGGGTCTACCTTCTCTTACAGCTTTTATCTGTAAGAACGTCAATCTCTCCCTCAAAAATGTTGCATAATTAAAATATGGTTTCCTCATGGCCAATATTATTTGAAATAATTCAAACATCTGGGACAATCTGGTTTTTAACTCTGTGATTTCTTTATATTGAGCTCTGCATTGCTCAAGTGCTTCCCAGTTCCTTTATGCGTGATTGAACCAGGCCTCTTTCTGTTGTTCAAATGCTTTGCCCTGTGACTGCTCATATTCTTCGCACCATTTTCCTTTCAATGCCTAAAAGCTTTCTGTTTCTATGCATGCATTATTAACAGAGGGAGACTCTGTTTGTGTATAAGCATCAATAAGGATAATCTGTTCTGTTGGAGTAAACTGGGATAATCCAACATCTTTTTCTTCGTTTGCAGCTAGTGTCTCTTCCTCTTGCTGTCTTGATTCACTGTGTTCTATGGTAATTTGGGTAGGCCGGGGTAGGTCTGTACCTTTTTCCTCATTTGCTGATTCCTGTGTAAATTCTTCCTCCATGACAATTTGGGTGGGCCGTGGTGAGTCTGTATTCTCCTTTTTACTGATTCCTGTGTAAAAACTTCCTCCATAATAATTTGGGTGGGCCGTGGTGAGTCTGTATTCTCTTCTGCTTTACTCTCTGCTGGGGAACTTATTGGTTCTTGTGTGTCAGTAAGTTCTTTAATTTGATCTTCTTTCTCCTCCAGAGAGCCTGTTGGTTCTTGTGTAACAACAGGTTCTTCTGTCTGCACTTTCTCTTGAGAGCCTGTTGGTTCTTGTGTAACAACAGGCTCTTTCATTCCAGCAGAGGGTTGTGGTGTTTCTGTCTATGCAACAACAGGTTTTTTCGTGTCATCTGCAACAGTGGCAGCTTCCTCCATTGGCTCTGCCACTACCTTGTATCCTGCTTGAGTATATATTTCACCAAAAGTGGCGCACATATACTCATTATCTTTACTTTTCTCTGCTACAGAGGCTACTCGCATTAAAACATGCAGGCTGAATTCATTTTGATATGCTTCTTTAATCCTTATTATCTCCTCCTGATAATCCTGAATCTGTGATTTCAGGAATTCAATTTCTTCCTCCAAGGCAGGTATAGTGGGCTGATCTTGCGGGGCAGTAAGCTCCAGTGGAGGCAGAGGTTGCGCTTCCTCATCTTGGTTAGTATTCCCTATAGGTGGTTCTTGTGTGTCACCTGGGGAAGTGGCTAGTTCTTGTGTTATAGCCATTCGGTCACTATTACCTTGGGTGTCGGCAGCTGGTTCTTGTGTGTCAGCTGCCTTAACATATGATGTCACGAAGCTATGAACGCTCTGCATCTCAACTTCCGAGGGTGAGGGAGAGGGGCTTTGGGGACGGGTGGGGGTACGGATTCTTAAAGTAATGGGTAGTGAACTAGGGGGGTTCAGAATTTTAGCTACTACCGATGACCGAGTTCTTTGTTTTGGTAGGAAAGCCATAAATGCAAGCATTTTTCTCTTCAGGTCAGTTTCAGGGGTAGTAGCCGGAGCAACAGATGTCTTAGCTAAAACCCTGGTTCTTCTTCTTTTTGGTGGGGTTTCCTTTCTCTGACGCTTCTTTCTCTTAAGTAGGGTAATGGGGATATTGTCTTCGGAGTCATCAGTAGAAATGCCAAGTATGGGGGTGTAAGGACTGGCCTTTTCGGGAGATGGGGTTGTTCTTGCGGTCACTTCTACTGCTGCTTGTTCATTCACAGTAGCTTGCGGAGATGTTTGATGGGCTTGTTCGGGGGTGTGCTCTGCGTGCTGAGGATTTTGCAGAGGGATTTGCTTGGGCATGTCCTCTGTTTGTTGAGGAGGTTCATGTTCTGGTTGTGGAATTTCAGCTTCCTGCTAGGGATGAATGGGGGGTGGAGGATTATTTAAAGTGAGGCCTCTATTAACGAGTAATTGGATTAACCGGTGATGTTTTAGGGAAAGAAGTGGATGCTTCGCGTTAACAGCATATCGTGACATGTTCTTAAGACAACCCAATAGATAATATGGCATATTTATCAACTGACCATTTCTCAAATGATTTAACAACATGAAATCGTGCTGGTAAATTACCTGATAGCAGCCCTCGCATGTCAGATATTGCTTGACAAATTCAAAAATTCTTGGCCACATTGGAGGTAACGACCGAAGTGCTATGCCTCTGCCCTTAGGTTCTATCTGCTCGCCTGGTCGAAGAAAATCCTGTTGCGCGTTGAGAATCAGGTGCTTCCTGCTGAACCATCGTATGCCGTTAGCTGGTAGCCTGGTAACTTGGGCTATTACTTCCTCTGTAACTGGGATTTGAACTCCTTGAACGACAGAGAATCCTTCTGTTAGATTGCATGCAAATTCAAGGACTTGTTGCTCGTTAAAGTCCGGAAGTCTCCTGAAATACTCTATCCAGCCTGCTTGCAAGAAAATCTGGTAAATGTCTGGATAGAGTTCAAGGACTGCTATCGAAGTAGGTTCATATGTGATGAGAGGTCCTCCCATGGCTGTTGTTTCAGTGAATTTCCGAGTTCAGAGCCGAGCTTCCGATTTCAGTTCAGAGTAAAGCGTCGCAAATGGTAACATGCAGTGATAGGGTGACTCTTACATATTACCGGGAGAATTAAGGGTGGCAGTAGTTGGCATGGTGTATCATCATTGGAGTTGCTTCGATACTCCCCCCTCTTCTACGTGTGAGAGATTTGATTGGAAGTGTAACTAATTGATAGTCCTATCAGCTTTCACCGCATTATCTATTATTTAATGTCCATTGATAAATGTGCATACCTTCGTATTTTACCTTTTTGGTTGCTGCGTCAAAAAGTCTTATCTCGTCCCGACTAAGTCATAATGATTACCGCGGATCTGAAAGTGTGGGAATATTGGCGATTTGTAATGATAATGACGGGAAGTGATAGTAGGGTGTCATAGTCATCATAAGAAGTGGTGTATTTTATCGAAATTTGTTGCTTGGGGCTGCAGTGGTAAAACTAGTGTGCGTGGGTGAATTTAGCTGGGAAGGGTATTTCGTATCCGGGAAGCGGTATTGGAACACCAGGATTGGTGTTGCAGCAACAAGGAATGATCGGAAAGAGAACATTTGTAAAGACGGGAAATGTACTAGAGTGATGGAAATCGGGAAATGATGTTGCACCCATGGGAATGGTATTGCAGCAATGGGAATGGTGTTTTGGACAACAGGGGATGGTATTGCAGCAACAGGAAATAATGTTGGGACAACGGGAAATGGTGTTGCAGCAACGGGGACGGTGTTGCAGCAATGGGAAATGGTGTTGCAGCAACAGGAAATTCCACGTTCGTAAAATAATCCGTTTGAAACTTTTGTTTTCCAGCTACCTCCCAAGCTAAAATCTGCAAAATACTGAAATGTAATATCACAATCCTTGACAGGATTTATTAATTTATTAAAAAAAAAAAAACAGAATATCTAACCTAAAAAATTGCATAAATAATAGAAATTCAAGTACTTTGAGGGGTAGCAAGTTCCCCTGGAAAGGAATACTGTTTTATTGCCATGCAAGTGGCTTTAAAATCTTCCTTGGAAACCGGTCGCTGGTATAACCGAAGTCGGTAGCCATTTACCAACAGTGGTGTTCTGCTCCCATCAATTGTTAAAAGTCTAACTGTCCCATTTGGAAAAACAGCATCCACTTCATACGGTCCTAACCACCTTGTTCTTAACTTGCCTTGAAAATTCTCAAAACGAGAATCATAAAGTAGAG
>APFE030941914.1:54280-81224 GCA_000404065.3 Pinus taeda
CAGACCTCTGCAGATTATACTGCAGCCTTTCCACGAAATCTTCTAAGCTCTCATCCTCCTTCTGTACCATTTTAAACAACTCTTCCTTCCTTTCTCTTGTTCGGCAGTAATCTTGGTATTTGGCCAAGAATGCTTCTTTCATCTGGTCCTAGGTAGAAATTGCCTGAGACCCTAAGCTCATGAACCATCTCAATGCATTCCCTTTTAGGGTTGCTGGAAACAACTTTAGTTTCTGATTAGAATTTATATAATCATAACTTCTACATAATATATCGAATTCAAAGAGGAATTCATCCGGGTCTTCGGAGGATAACCAATGGAAATTGGGTAGTGCTGAAAGGGGAATGTTCTTCATAGGAGTTGTTCCTCTTGGCAGGTCCCAAATAGGGAATTCCAGGGTAGAGAGTGAGTTCTCCCCCCTTCCTTCTGCTCTGTTATCCTCCATTGGTCTTTCTCCTAAGTCACCTACTTTATCTTCTGTATCCTCAAGTTCTTCAGGTTCTTCAGGTTCCTCTACCGGTTCCTCAATGTGTTCAGATACTTCCAGCTTCCTTTCAGGCCCCATTACTTCCTCCGTCTGTCGATCCGTTTGTGAGAAGTACTGTATTTCAGGTCTCCGGGAGCTCGTTCTCTGTGATGTTTCAACCTTCGAGATGATTTCGTCAATGAAGGTCTTTCTTCCTCCCTTGCCGCTTGTGAAGTTAGGTTTCTTGCATCCTCTCATGCACCTGTTATTTTTACAAAGAAATCATTAATGCCTTTAGAAATCTTTAGTTGCCTTCCCCGGCAATGGCGCCAAAATGTTGGCTAGTTGAATTGTTTATTAATTAAACAATCAAGTACCACATTAATTGTCAACCTGGGAAAGTCTTTTTATTCCAAAGGCTATCGTGTACTGTCTGTACTTAAATTCTAAAAGCATTGAGAGCTGTAGTATACTTAATTCTTATACTAAGTTATCACAGTGCTGATAAAATAAAAGGAATCAATTAAAATTACAAATCTAGAAAGCAAAGAGATGGATGCTCTGTTGGTAGAGGATCAGGATCCTATCCTCCAGGTGAGGACATTCAGCACCTGCCCTTGGAATCAGATTGCTAACACACACTGCACTCAGATTCACCGGTGAAATACACTTGCATAACTTCTAATAACTTAATAAAACAGAGTGCTAGCAAAACAAAATTGCAAGAGGTAATGCTACAGAATCCAAACAGAGTATCTACAGAAAGAAACTATCACACACTTACACACTTGACAGCAAAATAAATGGGTGAATCTTGTGAGGAAGGTGGGCCCAGTCCCTCTCACAAGATTCCCCAGAACACGGAGAATAGCTTAAATACTCAGAACGTTCTTCTATTCATCTGTCAAAAGATTCGAATACAATAAAGTTCAGACTTGCTGATGTTCTCACAAATTTCACTTATAGACCATCCTCCCTTGACTAATGTAGATGTCTCCTCTTTATAGAGGAGACATCTATTACGGTAGATTGTTACGGTTCATTCAGTTAACCCATTTAATCAAAAATAAGAATTACAGAAATGTTGTTGCAACAGTATGATAATATATTCTTTGTTTAGGTTCCGGCTGTTACACAGCTGGTAACCATCTTTGACCGTCTTCTTTGGAATTCACACATTCCCTTCGCCGTTTCCCCATACTATTCCGGTTTTGAGTCCTGGTAACTGTGTTCTACCCGCTTTGGACAACTGCTTGATCAGCCACGTTAGCGTTCCTCCGATAGTTTCCGTTGTTGTTCCCAACTTATGCAAAATACCCGCTTTAGATGGTTTCTGTTGCTAACAGTAGCAACTGCGTAGTTGCTGCTTCTGGTGTTGCAACAACTGCGTAGTTGCTGCTTCTGGTGTTGCAACAACTGCGTAGTTGCTGTTTCTGGTGTTACAGTAACTATAGGTTATAATTCCTATGGGCTTAAGACAATTACTTAGCAATTTAGTCAGCTTTCCAAAGATAAATACAAAGGTACTTACGAATATGCAGTGAACAATTAAACATATAGATATGCGGGAAGTTACTTCATACCTTGGGGTGATTAAGTCATTGTGTAATCAAAGCTTATAACTTTTGACTGAAAAGGATAATATTATGATGAAAATATAAGGTCAAAATTAGTCAATTCTGGGTCCTAACAGTATGTTGCCAATCTTTTACAAACATATTGTTTTCAAAACAACATTGGATTGTGTGTCCTTTATGCAAACATGACAATAACAAGAATATTTTATTTTATCAAATGCAAAAACATTTCAGTAATCCTTTGCTTTAATTGAATGTAATTTTGGAATCCCTTTTACTGTTTCAGTTTCATATGTAATCGATCTATCTACCTCTTGGACTCCAATATGCCAAAACAACCTATAATAAATTCAAACAAAAATTTAAATATGTTATTTAAAATGCAATTTATATATCAAAGATAATCATCATCATATTGTTTAAAATATATAATTTATAAATGTTTAAAATTAGAAAATTAATAAAAATGATCATATATTAAAATTATATCCAAGTTAATTTATATATATGTACATACCTTTGTACCTCCCTTGATGGGTTAGTCTGATGGCTTAGTGCAACATTGCACCATTAGATAACTTGTTCAGCTGAGACAAGTCAGTTTATAGAGTGGTCCATTTGATATCTTCAAAGTGCTCGTTATATACATGCCCCTACACCATCATGTTATCCTGTTCCATGACCAGTCTGAAAGAAATTCCAACGCTGTTTAATGTGGGTTTTCTTATGAAGACAACACAACCAAAACAATGATCATGAAGTTTTGAATTGACCTGTGAATCTATGTGACCATATCCAATGCTCCTTGAATTTTATTCCATGACCTTTTAATGAGTCATAAATCTTATCAAAACAATGTTGTACAAAATGTGTATCATGTGTACGATCATCATTGATATAAAAGTGATATTCTTTAATAACGTGTCAATTGTCACTCGTGCTTTCTATACGATCAAAATTTTGTTCGGAATGTCTATATAGAGTATGGAGAAGCATACAAACTTGGTCAGAATGGTAATATTCACTCTATATTTCATTTTGTGCAAGAAATGTGTAATTCCCTGCAAAATCAACTATTGACAAAATGGTCCCTAGTCGAAAAATTTCATGGGAGTTTTTGAATATCATGTCCTGCCATCGAGCTCTATGTGAATGCTTGGTGTACTTATAAATTCATGTCTCAGTTTTTTGCAAAAACTCTATCACAAAAACTTCTTCTTCTTGTAAATCAATCCTTTTAGCACTTGTACTATTATTTGAACTAATAGATGAATTGATATATTCATATCTCTTCCATTTAAATTTTAGGTTAGACAATTATTAGTCATTTATATCAATAGAATAGTTTTTTTGAAATAAAGTCAAATTTCCACAATGAGCACATTTTTTACCACCAACACCTTTCTTTTGCTAAAATAATTCATGACTTTCTCTTGCACATAGAATTTCAGATATGAGACCATGGATAGGGAAGGAGGAGGTGAATTTTTCCGATATGTTTTACCAAAATTAAGGAATGTGTCATAATATAATTGAAATTCCACATGATAACGAAAACAACAAGTGTCGCGTACAATTATAGGTTTAACATACCACAGTTTTTGTTGCACAAAAATACTGATTAAGTCATTAATTCCATGATTCTCTTCTATGAAATTATTGAACAACTCTATCTGAGTGGTTTCCAAGATATGTTTTGCATGATCTTCACACTAATTTCATGTTATTCTTCACCACATCACATCCCTTGCTTTTGGTGAAACACGTGAATTTTTTATCCAATATTCATAGACTATTTTTTAACATCTTTTCCAAGTCTATCTTTGTATGGTTGCCTACAAATAACTTTGCAACAAGTGAACTCATCATTTACATCTATTTGCAATCGAAATTTCCTATGTTTGTGAAATGCTTTTCGTGAGGTCCCTAATGCTTTTGCCATAGGTTTTACCAAGCGATTTTCTTTAGTACTTGATGAAACCATTGCCATTTTGTATTCATCTACGTGCATATATATTAGTTTTCTTTATAGATATTCCAATTGATTTTAGAGCACTACTTATATTTTGAATCACATTTTTATTCACTTTTTTTATCTTTCATTGATTTTATAATACTCAATAGAGTTGTAGCTTCTCTAATTTCTTTGATGTTAAGAGACCTCTCAAAATTTGAGCTTGAACAATCACACTTTCATCTTTGAAGAACCTATCAATAATGAGCTTAACATGATATCGTATAACATGGCCAACTTTTTTATCTCCATATATGTGAGTGTCAAAATTTTCTAACATCTCATCATCGATTTGATTTCATCTGTAGAGATGAGAATTAAATGTAAATGGGTACAAATATTCATTAAATAATTAAATTAAAAAATAGAGTTTGAATGAAATTTAAATTAATTAATATGAATAATTTCAATAATACAGATGACATTTATATACATACCTGATGGTGATTCAACTTCTTCCCTTGAATCTCTTTCAACATCTTCAACAACATCATCAATCATTGGTTCATTATCTTTTTTCACTTTGTCTTTCAACATCTTCAATCTCATCATCAATGTTATGAGGAATATCTATTTTTGTTTACATTGCAAAATATTTTTCAAATTAGTTCATCAAATAAAAAATAAATTTAAAAATAAACTAGTTAAATTTTAAACATCATTTATAATATTTACATTTACATACCTACTTCAACTTCTAGTTGATATGATTTTCTCTATCAATATTTAAGCACTCTTCCTTCCTTCTTTTATAATAGTTTCTCGCGTATTCTCTACGAGCCTCAATGTCTCTTATTCGATCATATTTTCTATTGAAATTTCTTTGATTTCCCATGATAATTCAATCTATGTATATTTTTAAAATCTAACCCAAAAAATTCAATTTTAAAATCCCATTAAAAAAAAATCACATTCAAAATTTTAGACCAAAATACTCACTTTAAAAATTCAGCACAAAAGACTTACCTTAAAAAAAACTTACCTTAAAAATTCAGCCAAAAATATTTACTTTAAAAAAATCGCAATTTAAAAAGTGAGCACAAATACCTTAGTTTAAATATTTAGCCCTAAAAACTCACTTTAAAAATTGAGCCCATAGGACTTACTTTAAAAATTAAGCCCAAAAAACTCACTTTAAAAACTCAGCCCAAAAGACTTACTTTAAAAATTAAGCTAAAAGAACTCACTTTAAAAATTCATCCCAAAACACTTTAAAAATTAAGCCCAAACAATTTCCTTTAAAAATTCAACCTAGAAGATTTAGTTTAAAAGTTCACTCCAAATGAAGAAAGAGTGTGAAAACAATGTTTTGGCTCCATTTATTTATATCATTTGGGTGAAACGTTTTCTTCAGAAGATCGCATCATTTCATTTTTGCGGTCGACAGAAAATATTGACACATTTTGGCCAAACTTTAAAAAAAAAGGCCGAAATTTTAAATTAATTTGACCGAATTAATTTTCTGTTTATTTTAATGAGCATTGAATACAAACAAAAGTTCGACCAAATATGTTTTTAGTTTGGCCGAACTATTTTAACCTACAACTCTGCAATAATTCGGTTCTGGTCACCTTCCTCCAACTTCAGAATCGTTAAAATCCATCAAATTTGGTGATTTACTTTCGAAACCAATACCAACATTTGCAGAATTGAATCAAATTTGAGTAGATATAAATTTTATGGAATTTCATATAAATTTGCTAATTTTAATTAATTTTTTAATAAAATGTGTGCAAAACAATTCTAAAGGTCATTATGATTCAGTGAAATCAAAAAATGTATCTTCCAAAATACACTATAAAAAAATATGAAAATTTTATGGTTCATTAGATTGGGTCATCTTCTATAATGTATAGTTTTTATATTTTTAGTTTATAACTGATACATTGAGAAACTTGACACTATGCTAAACATCTTCAAAATCTGCCGTATTTTCATATTCTTTCAATTAAAAAAATTATAGTAATTTTGATGTGCATAAGTTGGTTTCATAAATATAAATATATCGAAGTAGAGACTGTGTAGACAGTTGTAACACATTTTTCTTTTCAAAAAATCCAAGTTAGCAAAGAATACACTAGTGCCAAAAACATGACCTTTTATGAATCCTTTGATTTTTAAAGGACACAGTCAAATAATTGCTAAGTTGACATATTAAATGTGAATAAAAATATTCCAAAAAATAAGTAATAGGAAGCTAATAAAATTTATAATAGGTTTTCTTTTTATTGTAAAATGAAATTCTAAATAGAAATATTTCTTTCACCTGCCGAATGTTAAAAAACTTCTAAAAATGATATTTTTTCTCAAAAAAGGGGAAGGGTGTAAGTGGATACAAATAGAAGCATCCGAAGACCTAGGACAAAAATTTTGTATATATACAACATTCTTATAACAGAGCAATCCACACTTCTACAGGAATGTCCCCATTTGTGACTTTTGTTTTATATTGGCCACCTTTACCTTTGGATATTGCATATGGGCAGCAAGGTGGAGTGAGGGAAGATCTTACATGAGATGCTTTGAGGGCTAGAAAATTTATAGATAAGATCAGGAACATCTTTCTACAGGTACAGGAAATAGTACAAAAGTCACTGGAGAATCATAAGTCTAAGCATGACCAGCCGACAACGGAGAAATCATTTAAGGTGGGAGATAGATTATGGCTATGGTTGAACAAGGAGATGTTGCAAGGGTCTCGTAAGAAAATAAAGGCTCTAAGATATGGTCCCTTTGAAACTAAATTTATAGAATAGGTCCAAAAATACTAAATTTATAGAATAGGTCCACCTTTTCTAGTATTTTTCCACCATATATTTTTTCCACCATATATGTGTATTTACTCAGTTGTGAATTTCAAACTCTAAGAGACTTCCATTCTAGATCAGGAAGAGGAACATGTACGACCTTCTGTGGAGGCTTTGAAGCCCAACGCTTAAGAAGAGTTGACAAAAAATACTAAATTTATAGAATAGGTCCAAAAATACAAGACAAGGGCATGATGACCTTTGGAAGATTGGGTTGAAGGGATAACTTCTAGGAAAAGCTAAATGGTGCACTAAAGAGAAGGTGGAGAAACAAATTCCTCACCTCATTCAATAAAATATTTTGGATACCAAAATCCTCCCAAAATGGGGAGGTGCGATCTGAATTGGACCATTATATTGTTTTTCATCCATCTTGATGCCTTTCAAGTGGCAAAGGTGGGGGAATCACCTCACGAGACTATTTGCTTACTGGTGGGACCTAGTTTGGCGAAACAGGGTTGGAAACCTTCCAGGGGTGTTTTGAGGCATCTAATGACAATTTTTGGGGGTAAAACTTTATTTCTTTAGCACTACACCTTTTCATGTTATTCTACACATAGACACATTTCTAACGGCACAAGAAGCTCGTGAATCAGAGTTTGAATGGAAGCATTATGCCACTCAGAAGTTGACCTTCCCGTTTTTACACCTATAGCTTGGGAGGATGCCACATCAGCCCCCATTATTTATGGAAAATGGGCTAACCACATGCTTCTGATGTATAAGACTCTGGAACAGTCTATTTTGTAACTCTAGTTAATAGTTTATGTAGTCAAACTTAACCACCAGTAGGCTATCGAGATTTTTTATAACTAGGCCACTAGGAGGAAGAGGAATTACATTCTTTCGAGAGAATTTTGTTCCATAGCTAAGAAAAGATAGCCAAAAGAGATAGGAGGTAGAGCACATATAGAAAATTTGTGCACTATAGCTACCCATGAGCCATATGCATTACTTCTTTGCACCCGAAACCATATCTCTAGACAGAGAAAGAGAGCGAAGTGACCTCACCTTCCAGTTGGGTTTTCTCCCGAAAGGGATTCCTAGAGAGCATATCTTGTGTCTTATGTGTGTGAACTTATTTTTTCATTCTATGCTTTTCTGCATAATGCATGCATGCACTAATTACAGATAAATCAATAGATCTTAAAGTTTAATAAAATTTAATATTGTAAAATTTTAGTATTTTAATATATTATTATCATATATGTTGCGACGAACTATCAAGTGGAATATCCATGACATTTTATGGATCATCTATCTATAGATTTCTCTTTTTATCTAGAATTTATGACACCAAGACAAAACAACAAAATATTCCCAAAAATACTACCATAATTTAAATATGTTGTTTGGAAGAGTTATTGTGTATCTACTTCTCCATAGTAACAATTGATTTTCCTTCACTAATTGATAAATTAATTGTTCTTGTTAATTCTCAATATAATCACCTACAAGTTGAATAGTTCTTGGTAAAAAAATGAAACAAAAACATACATTCTAATAACATAGAAGAGACAATAATCTTTTTACTTATCTGACACTTTGGAAATATAGTAGGAAATAACACGTTCCTCCCAATAAATGAGTTGCAACCACAAAAAATTTCCCCTGAGCCTCAAAATTATCTATTCTTAGAATTTTATCATCCTTTGATGGTTTTTTCCCCCTTCCCCAAAAACATTAACAGCATCATGTCTTTCTATGTTTGTCCTTATCTTTTTTCTTGTATGTAGGATTTTACTTGTATCTCTTTTCTTAGCATCTTGCATTGCATTTTCCTCCAATTACACTTATCCTTTCTCCCCCACCCAACATACAATATCTCTTTAGTTACATTATTTCTTGGTGGTAGTAATGCCTCTTGGAATCTTGGGGAAGTATGGGAGGGTATAATTGTGAGAAATATCACCTTCTTCATATCCACTACTTGTAACTAAATCACTTTAACATTTTTCTAACAGCATAAGAGCTTGACTACTCACATGCAATTCCCATAATATTTCCAAAAATATTGTTTTATTTATTGTTGTACATAAATATTTACATATGTCATTCAAAATTCTTTAAATTTAGTCTTTCTCCCATGACCAGTGTCTCTAACATAAACTATTACAAGTATAAATTGAATTATAAATTCTTGCAATAGTATAAGAAATAGGGGTATTATAGTAAAAAAATATTATATAATTTTACATATAACACATTGCATTTGAATACTTTTAAATTTTGTTAACTCTAAATTATATAACATTTATTACATAACAAAGGTGCACATTATTTAACATTTACAAAAACTCTTGTAATTTAGAATTCTTCAATAAATTTTCTAGTTACACACTTGGCCATTTAACTATTCTTGAGGAAAAGGTAGGCTAGGAAGCTATCCACTAGGTAAAAATAATTGGTGATACAAGATATCCTAATCTAAAAATAATCTTGATTGCAAGGAACAATTGGCGAGATAGGATATTTCAATTTGAAAATAATCTTGATTAAAAGGTATTGAATTTATCCATTCAATACATGAGAGAATTATCTCTAGCACAAATTCAAATTTGGGAACACATTTGAATATTCAAATGCAACATTGTTAGGTAACCTTGACATGGTGAAAGATTTAATATTTTTAGGATAAAAGTTATAGTTTCGAGAACCTGATATTGGTTTCCCATGGTATTATAACTAATGAATCCTTTAAAATGATTTGGGATATTTGTTGTAATGAGCTTGGTTTGAGATACAAAGGCTCTCTTAGTTGGGGCAAGGATTTTGGCCAACTTAGATGAGTTTAAGTTGAGGGACTCATGGATTTTTTAGTTGGATTTCCCCTATTAGGGTTTCCTACGGTAAATGATGGTATAATTTTTTGTTATTAAATATGAAATATTATGATTATTACTCTAATTGTGTTTTTAATACTAGAAAGTGGTACCAAAGCCATGTGTGGGCTCTCTCACATGAAAGAGACCAAAAAAATTGGTCATTTGAGTTGGTTGCTTGTTCATACAATGAAAAATAAGGCTAATAATTCCTTACATCTATTCAAAGATAAAAAAGATGTAGACAACAATTGAAATGATGGTGAAATTTTGGTGATCAAGCCATTTCCCATCAAAATTCAGATGCCGTATAAGGAACAAAATTCCAATAGGACTTATCTAGATTGGAATATCATTAGCATCATTAATAAATATGGAATAACAAAGAAGGACAAATAGAAATATAAACAACCATCATTCGGGCCACCAGTTCCCCAAAGTCTCTTAAGGTTCAATGCAGATGAATATGGTATAACCAAACAAGGTTTCTAGAAAACAAAAGAAAATGGGTTTCAGTTTAGCCCATTGTTCTAAGTAAAGCATTTCTCGGCCAAAGGGATATTACATAACACCCAAAATTCCTTCCATTACCTTGAATGTATGCCCCATGACAGTGTGTACACCAAGGAAAATATTTTGGAAGAGTAGAAAAATACCAAAAGCTTAGGCAATTTGAAACCTCAACCACTAGCCAAGAGTAATAAGCCCTAGGACATTGTGGTTGTGTTGAATGATATTCTTGGGAAAAAGGTAGTCATTTTTGATAGGGTAAAATTAGTACAATTATGAATAATGGAAACAAAAACACCAAGATAAGGCATGTGCATGGCCATAAGACTCTGGTTGACTAGATAATAAAAAACAAACAATTGAGGGCCATGTCTTTCATTTTATTTTTGGATTGGTGTTATGCTCAAGAAAGGTAAAATTAATTGAATGATACTTAGTGATGATATGTGAGTGGCATGAGGTTAAATATTTGAATGGGGAGGTTGAACAAGATAAGGAATTGAAATATTAGAACCCTAGAGGTGCAAGTGGGTAGAAAAAACCTCTTGTAGGTGGATATTCATAATTCAAGTGCATGTATATTATGCTTCTCATTTCTTTGTGGTAGACATGTTTAGAAAGCATATAAATTCATATGATATTTATAGAAAAATAAAACAAAAGGATTGAAAGGATCATCTCATCCCCTATTAAAACATATCTCAAGGTATGAAGAATAGCTTCAAGATTGGTAGAGAATCAAGTATTATATGGATCAATGTGGAGTAGTGGAAAAGGAAGAAATGGAAAGGTGAGAGGACGATGACCTACTTTGTGAGAGTTGCTAAAGAAACAATGTAGTCTTGAATGTAAAGGAAAAACTTAAAACTAAATTATTGTAATGGACTTACAAATTTTTAATTTAATGTAAATGGGCATACAACAATCACACCTAACTATTTATGTGTACCTTTGATAAATTTTAGATAAAATTTGGATATAAAGCTAGGTTGTGGTGGAACATGCTAGTTCTTGGATACCCTACTAATAAATATTGAGAGGTGTAAAGTCTTGGAGGTTAGTGGCATTGGCTCAATTGGTTAGTTTGTCTAGATTTGGTAACGATAAATTTTAATTAAATTTCAAAGGAGGGATGACTAGGTAAACTTAACTATTGAAAGAGTTAAGGTTGTTACGTTAATGATTGTAGTTTTCGACACCTAGTATTATTGGCCCATGGTATCAAGTTCATGGCATTATATATGATGAAGCCTTTAAAAGGATTGGGAATTCTCCATTCTAATTTTCTAGGGTTTAGCTCTGAAGTTTGTCTTGGATGGTTTGGATATATTTAATTCAAGGGACTAATACATCTATAGTCAATGATGTTGATTGGGGTTTTCTAGGGTAAATTTTGGTTTATTTTTCTTGTTATTATATGTTTAATTATTATAATTATCTTTATGATATTTCTTCCAATCTTAATAGACATAATTATAATGAATATTCAAATAAATTTTAAATTTACTAAACATGCTCTCTACATAATTACCAAGGTACTTGGTACATTTCTCATATAAATGTCTGCTAACTTCATTTATTATTGTTGGTTTATATGGGCCTGACACAGGTTCGGAAGAGTTATTTAGCCAAACAAATCCCGCAGCTACCAGCCCTTTCAACAACAGCCTGCGAAGCGTGACTTGAGGTCTCACCTGAGGTAGCAGGGGAGGGTGCTGGAACTAGGTTTCCACACCCATGGGATGTCTTGATGTGGTTTTGAAGGTGTTGTAGCCAACAACACCCCCTCTTTTTCATTTAAGTGTTGACCAAAATACTAAATGAACGGGGACCCTTAGTTAAATTTTTTTAAGAAAAAGCAAGTTTTGCTTTCTTCAATAAGGTTACCATTGTAAGCTTAGAGAGGTCTTTCGAATATTTTTGAAACTAAGTCTACAATAAGGTAAAGGTCTTTAAAATTGCGTTGCAAAAAAGATAGGAAATGCCTTCATTCCCCCATAATATTGGTATGCGCAAGACCCCCGTGTTAAGCATAAGATCGCATCGCAATGAAGTAATGCTCATAAGGAAAAACTTCAAGATCCACAAATCTGCTATAACACCGATCGCAAGATCGCATATCGCAGAATAAACTGGCAATATTTGGCAAGCATTAAACTTCTGCGACCTGCGATGTTGCGACTTGCGATGTTGCAATCACCGCAATGGTGTAATATTTGATCTTGCGATTTGCGATTGGCGTGATTTACAATGGCATGATCTTCGATGTTACGTAAGCAAATCATGAATCATTTAATCACGAATCCTTCGGGCGCGCCATTCAAAGAAAAGCCACTTACCATAATCTGACCCGAAATCATGCGCTTTTAATGATAGTAAATGGATTAGTTGTAAGTTATTAAATGAAATGAAGACGCGTGCTTTTGTAAAGAATTACTTCACGTAAAGTGGCATATTTGATATATCTGTTGCATTTAAAAATCTCCCATCACCTTTCTTAATCAGTCATTTCCACTTCGCTCGTAATCTGCAGGAACGAAGAGCTAAGACGATTTAAAGACAAACGCAAGGGCAAATGGGAAAGAAACATAAAGCTCAAGGCTCCGAGACGAAGGAAAAGACGAAGGAGATGGCGCCTTTGTATACAGACACTGCCTGCAATAGGGACACAGGAATTTCGACATGGGAAGGCATGTATAGGCTGTTGGAGGAAGAGAATCCTAGAGCAATGAAGGTTGATACTGCCGCGGGCTCACAAAATTCTTCCGAGGCATCCATAGAGGAGCTGGCATGTTCATTTCTTCACTGAATAGCAGCTAGACCCAAAATTTTACCGTATACAGATATGATCAAGTGGATACTTGACAATGTAGAGTTACAAGCTAGAAAATTCAAGGTTCAAGGACATGGGCTCATAGGATCATTCGCCGCACAAGACTTAAAGCTTATGTATCATCTTCCTGAACCTCAGGCAACCCACAACGCACAATTTATCAAGAAATTTGCAGCAGAGAACCCAAACCTGGAAGAGACCACTAAAGATTGGACCAGAAGAGAGGAGCCGTTCAAAAAAGACAAGAACGGTATGTACAGCATTAGTTCCCTCACCTCTTCGTATTGTTTTGCTGCGGAAATGCTTTGCCGGCTCTTTGGGATGCCGGACATCAATAAATTTTCGTCTAAATGGCTACCACTCATAGACGCTGCCACAAACACCAATATCGTGGATTGGGCCAAGATATTTTCTGAAAATATATACACTGCTGTTATGAATAACCAGTCTAAAAGATACTTGTCTCAAAGGGTCTATCCTCCTTTTTATCTGTATGTGTATATTATGGATTCTATTTGCTATGTGTCTAAATTCCCCACTATGGGTTGGAAATGGACTACCCAGAACCCATTACCTCTCCATGTTTATCATGAGATGTTATGGGATCCCCAGTTCTTCCCGTACTTCTGTCAGATTTGTCACGGGCTTATCTTACCTCTGCATAGAATGATGTGTGATAAAGAGGAAGGGAAAAGAGCAAATGCACCCAGAATAAATGAGAGTCATAAGGAATTGCTCTATAACAAATGGGATGATCAAATCATGCAAGCAGAACAAGCAGCAGAGACAACGGCCACGCAGGCAAACATTCTTATCGACTGTGTAAATGAGAATTTACATAGGGCCAACTTAATCGCAGAAACCACCCCGGGACACCTACCAAATAAATCACGACTGGAGGTAGAATGGAAGTAGAAGGCGCAAGAAAAGGGAAAAGCGATCCAAGCATTGAACAGGTTAAATTGGGAGTCTTACTGGGCATACTTAGTCAAGCCACACAGTCAATGGATGACTGTGAAATGCATCATAAACTCAACCGAGAAAGTAGTTCCAGCTCTCATAGATTCTGTTTTCGCAGCCTAGCTCAGCACAAAATTCGGCCAACCGACTCTTCTCAAGTCTATGATGAACACTTGCAGTTTTAAGAACCGAGTTCAGAAGTAGCTCTTTTTTAGAAGTTTGTTTTTTCTATTTATTAGATTAGAAAAAGGATGGTCATTTGAAAACCGTATCCTAAAATTTTGTAAAAACACTATTATTAGAATTAGGAAGTAGTATTTTAACCCTTCTCATGCATTTAGAGAAGGGTCCAGAGATTTGTCAAAAACTTGTCCTCGGAACATGCATTTCTGCACCCTCAGAGGAGGTTTTGATGAATGGATGGATCGAGATTTATTTTTATTTTCATTTGATGTCTGCTACTGATGTTGCACTTTTGTACTCTTAGTAGATGTTAGAACAAGTAGAGATAGATCGTTTTTGCTTGAAGTTTCTGAGTAGGATCAGTCATAAATGGTACTTTTATCTCTTGGCAATTTCTGCTTATATTCTTTAAGTGATTTATAGTTTTCAGTTGTTTATATGTTATTGCATGAATGTATGGGTTACCATTTGGCACTTCTATACGGTGGAGTCATTTGTTTATGTCTGACATATGAATAGATTATTATGCGATATGTTGTTCACAATTGTTTTTCCTAACTTCTTATGCAAAGTGGTTTATCTTTATTGATTTCTATTCTTATGATAGCTGAATGATCTTTATTACTAGTTATTGTTTGAAATCTCTTTAGATCGCATAATAGAAGATATACATCCCAGGTTAGCGTAGATTAGATGTGTTGTTTCTCATTAGATTACAATAGCATATAGTTAGTTTAAGAATCTGAATTAAATTAGCTTTAAAGTACTCTTAGATCAGCATTATCCACTCTATACACACACACACACACCCTCAGATCGGGAAACTGGTCCCGTTATACCCAGTCAGACTTGCTATACCAAATGGATAAGGAGCTACCAACCAAGGTCTGGACTGGGTGGGTATCCCCCTTGTTGTCGACCTGATTTTCGGGGTTTCAACACGAAGGTATAAATCAACATTTTTTTCATGTTTAGAGAGTTTGAGAAAGATTCAAAAAAGAAAACTCCAAAGGTTCCTTTTCATAGATAGTCTCTTGAGTCTAAAAAGGAAGAAAATAATACCCAAGAGAACCTCTTAGACATGGCCAACTAAGATATTCATTTTTCGTTAGTCTATCTCAGTCTAGAAAAGGGTTAAACTTATACTAATTATATGTCTTTTCATTTACTTTAACAAGTTTGAAAAGACAAGTGCTTGGAAATCTTTTCATATTTTGGGAGTCTGAAAAGAGTTGAAATAGGACTCTAAGGAGTTCCCTTTTCATGAGCTTACAAAGTCCAAAAAAGTGATAAACGTATGCTCCTCGGTTAAAATGATTTGTTCAAAACATGACAAAATTCGTCAAACAGCTGTCGACCTGCTCAAAACACCATTAAAAGATTAAAAACACATGTTTCATGATAAAATTGAATTATGACTATGTCAAATCATTAAATATGAATAAAATAATGAAAGAAATGACCATAAAAAATCAAAATGATAATTCATTTTTACCATTTCACATTTACCTTTTGATGTTATATTTTTGAGTACTTTGTGCCCTTAATCTTTTGCAACTTATTGTGATTAATCTAGTGGACCATTCCAAGTGTCATCACTTCCAAGTAGGAGCAAAAACCTTTCTCTTTCATTTGATGGTGACATTTTGTAATTTCATGCATATTTTTTGGGTTTTTGAGGGTCCTAGGGCTCAAATATTTCGCCCCTGGATCAACGCACCCTCCTAATTTCGAAAGGAGCATTGATTATGGTCAAAAATCACTGGAGGAAATGCAAAAATTTGTTGTCTCCCTTTAAGGGGGTGCATTGGGAAGAATTCTCTAGTGCGTTATGCTAGTTCCCTTCAAAATTTATCAATTTTTTTGCATGAAATGAATCCTAATGAGTCTGCTTGTGATGTTTCAATACTTCATTGGAATAAAATGGCCTTAATATGGACGGAAAGAAAACATGAAATAAAAGAAATTAATGCAGCAGATGACCCTATTACCATCCAAGCACTAAAAAACTATGGGTTACTAAAATTCTTTTGGCAACATATGGGGCTGCTAGAATATCTTATTCATTCATGGGATGTTCAAGCTCAGACATTCATATTAGGATCACATCTTCTCAAGGTAAAGGTAGAGGACATATATTTTTTGATTGATTTATCTATGAGAGGTGCCCCTGTCTCATTCTTAGGTGGGAGAAGGGGTGGAAATATAATCAAGGATTACATGGCCACTCATTATAGACCTTAATCCCAACCAACTAGGGATGGGAAAATCAACATAAAATATGTGACCTTATTGCATTTAAGGATGATCATATTCATCATTTCTAGATTAGCTCGTAGCTCTACACATCACGTAACCAACAAGGCATACATGCAGTATGCCCTAGAATTTATCGAGCCAACTGTTTTCAACTAGAGTAAGGGAGTGTTTATCAACATGAAAGAACATGAAGAAGAAGTGGATGATTGAAAAAAATTGGAAATGGTTCAATCTTAATCTCCATTTCTTTAGAATGGATTCCATTGCTACAGCCTCAGATATGACACTTGATCCCATTGATCCAAGAGTTCCACAGATGAGGAAGTGGATAGATCATATGTCTCGACATGTAGGTTTGTTAGAAATCAGTTTCTCACCAACCTTCTTCAGATGGTTACGCAATCAATTCATTGTGATAGAGACCATGAGCTCGTGCTTCCTGAGGGTTAGAAGTGGGGTGCTATAGGTATGACATTTCAACTATTTTTTATTTTAAGTTTTACATTTTTTTTGTTTTTAAATGTATCTAAGACTAAACTATTGATTTATTCATGCAAATATTTGGCCCGTTCAACCTATAGGTGCTTCATATATCCATCCTGCGGAAGATCCACATCAGGAAGTAGCACCAGTATTGATTGTTGCAGTAGGACGATATGTACTACAATATCTCAATGTAGCTGATACCTTAGCATAGGTAGAGCACCACATGGAGGGGTTGACACATGGGATATATGAAACATCACTCAACCAACTTCCTATGTGGCTTCAGTAACACACTATTGGAGTGTCAAGTCGTATTGTTCAATTATTGTGCAAGATAGCTCATGTAGTAGCATGTTATCATGTGCACTATGATTAGTCTACTAGGAGTTTGATAATCATATTTGTATGTAGTTTTTGATATGATTGGTCGTGTGTCCATATGTGTCTCGAGAATTTTTTTTGTAAAACCAAACCCTTATATATAAAACCATGTTTAGTGTTTCTTATGTTCCTATTATTACTTTCAATTGATGTGATATGTATTGAAATTTATTTACATATGTCACAAATGTCTATCTAACACATGATTAGCCAGTGTATCTATCAATGTGTTTAGATTTCTAGAAATGTATTGATATTAAATGAAATCAAAGTGTCTTTCTAGAAGGTGAACCCTCAAAAAAAATGTGAAGAATATTTGGACTTCTAACCGAATAAACATTAGTCAATTGTAGTACTATAAGGTGTGAGTCAAGTGTGATGACTAAATGGCAGATACCATGTGAAATAGCATAAGGCAAAATCTCAACCACTGTGTTATATTCAATGATGTTATTGGTGGAGCTACAGATATGGTTCCCTTGTAGACTCACTAGCTCACCATTTGGAGCAAAGATATCCCATGTTGCAGAAGACAGGTTCTAAGTAATACGACTAGTGACATCATCATAACCAACATCTAGTTAAAAGGATGTTAGCATTTGCAAACCAAACATAAATAGGATCAACAGAAACTGTAGGAAACTTTGAAGGGACAAACTACAAACACACTCAACACACCTATATCTAGTATGTACACAGTTCACTACACAAAAATCAAGCATAATATTTTTTAAGGTACAACCCATTTCTAGGTTGTGCCATTGGAACTCCATCAAAATTGACTAGCTCATAGGCCCCTTTAGCAAGAACGTGCTTGACAATATATCGAACTAGCCACATGGTTTGGAACTTTCCTGATCCTAATTTATGATATTCTTGGTCGAATAAAAGGACAATGTCTCCTTTTGAGAAGACACAAGGCTTGACATTTTTTCCATATTGTGCCTTGATATGTTTCTTGTAAGATTCATTAGGCATAGTGGCATATCGTCGACTCTCATCTAAGTGCATCAGGTGTAAGAGATGTTCCCCTTATACGGAAGTAGCAAGAATAAGTTCTACAAAAAACTTTAGTGACGGAATCTCACATTCAATTGGAAGGATAGCTTCTAGACCATAAACCAATTGAAATGGTGTAAATCTGGTAGAAGTCCTAATAGATGTTTGGTATGACCACAAGGTATCATAAATAAGTAGATGCTAGTCTGATTTATTGAACTCTATCATATGTTGAAGCATTGTTTTGAGAACTTGTTAGGGTCCAACGCTAATCCCCTTATTTATGTAATAGGGTCAAATCATATTTATAGTTAGTTAAAGAGTCAATAAAGCCCATATTAATAATTGTAAGTGGTTGACCCGCATTTAAAGAAAGGGACCACAGTTAGTTGCGAATGGGCCAGGGTAGTAGATAGATGGTATTAATAGAACCATGGTACTAACCCATGGTATTGCATGTATGAATCCTATATAAAGGGTAGAGACTCCCCATTGAGGAGATTCATGTCTTATTCTATAATTTAGCCCTACTCTATTGGAAGTTGGCCCCTCGAAGAGGCAAGTGAAAATTGCTTTCATCTCTGAATCATAAAATACATGTTGTTATTTCTAATTTTATTCTATGTTCTGGGTTGTATTTCTTCGCATATTTGGTATTCTTGCATATTCTCACATGTCAAAAGCATAACAAGTGGCATCAGAGCACTTTCCATGGCTAGTAGTATCTCCATTTGTAGAAGAATTTTTTATTTTTTGGCTAGAGACGTGTTCTAGCATCTTTAAACCACAGGATCTGTCTTGAGCATACAAACCTGCGGATTTGGGGAGGCATGAACGTAGCAAATACAAGAGGTGTTCATGCTTGTTGGACTCCCTTGTAACCCCTTGGGTACCCATTCGAGTAGTAGCAAATTAGACAGAACCGCGCACATACTATCTTCCACATACTCTCTAGGTATATCAAAAGCCCCCTAGGCTCACCTGAAACCTCACCGTAGATAAATCGTTGGTCGTCTTGCTGTTATAGTACACTGATAATAGCACTCAGGGAGATTACTCGCGCATACGATAGGGTAGTCAGGTAGTACGGCTAAGGGTATAGTTGATCCTCCTTAGTTAGTGCCCTGAAAGATTGGGCTAAGTATTACTATTGGACCCTTATGTATATTGTGATTTGTGGCACCTAACACTCCTTGAGACCATAATTCCCTTGTCTCTTATAAGAGACACTTATAAGAGACTTATCACATAAGAATTAGGACAACGGGCTGAACGAGGTGGTACCATTCACTTGTCAGCTTCAATTTTTAGGTGGTCCCAAATTTTTTCATAGTGACGAAAAGTGAATCGGATCTGTGTATGGTAGAAACCGGAGCTCAAGCTATGGCCAATGAGAAGATGGAATCTCTTGAAAATAGGTTAGATGAATTATCGAGGCAGATCCAGACATTGAATGACACAATCACAAAGGGCAAGTCGGCAGTAATATTGGAGGCATATGCTTTTAATGAAGACCATGAAGGAGAATCTAGTCATTCTCTTCACTTGAATGGAAACCACCAACATTCCGACCCTCGACCACCCAAGATGGGCATGTACAAATTTGATGGCTCTAATCCGGAAATATGGCTATCACAAATGGACCAATATTTCACGCTGAATCAAATCAGAGATGATGAGACTAAGCTACGTTTGGGAGGCCTTTACTTGGACCAAGAAAGATGGCAACGGTGGCAGTGGCATCAAAAATGCTATGCAAGGCCAATTACTTGGCAGGTGTTCTCAAAATCCCTTTGCGAATACTTTGAACGTGAATCCAATTTTTTGGTTCATCTTACTAACCTCAAACAGAGAGGCACAGTACACGACTATATTATAGCCTTTAAGAAATTAGCCTTTCGCACAAGAGGTTTGGCAGATCAATTCTACTTGGAATGTTTTATCAATGGTCTCAAAGACGCCATCCAAGCTCACGTTTGGATGCACCACCCACCCACATGGATAAAAGCTTGCACAACGGCTCGCGAAGTGGAATGCACATTAGCGGCCCAGTCGCCTCATCCAAATTTCATAGCCAAGGGACGCCCCACCTAGGCTCTGAGCACTACCCAAACACTTAAGGTTCAAAAGGTGCCACGAACAGAAATGGCGGAAAGAAGAAAGCAAGGATTGTGTTACTACTATGATGACAAATACTCCTCAGGGCATAAATACAATGAACCCAAACTCTTTAAAATTGATGCTAATAATCACAGTTCATCTGAGGAAGCCCCATCCTTTGAGGGACTAGAGGAGGAAGATGAGAACAACCAATAGGACAATGAGCTCCTAGCTACACCAAGGGAACTAGTTATCTCACTCCATGCTTTGGTAGGAATTTCTTCTCCCCAAACTCTCAAAATCAGAGGTTTTATTAAACATCGCCCTGTAGGAGTCTTGATTGACAGTGATAGCACAAATAAATTTATCCATTAGCAACTCGCAGAAGTTGTGCATTGTTTTGTCATAGCAGTCTCTAATTTCCAGGTAAAGATTGTTTATGGGGGGACTGATGGCTGCTATGAAAATATCAAACTTTATATGGGAGATTACTACCTAAAGATCCACATGTTTTCCATCAACATGGGTGGGTGTGACATTGTCTTAGGTGCTGAATGGCTTCGCACACTCGACCCAATCACAATGGATTTGTAGGAGTTATACATGAGATTTAAGCAGAATGACCACATGCATACCCTTCGCGAACTCCAAACAGGTACTCCTTTTATCATCAGCTCACATCGGATGGAAACGTTGTTAAAAAAGGGCCACCATGGAGTCATCGCCCAATTTAATGCCATTCAGGCCTTCAAACCCCCTACTCTTCATATTCACCTTGAGATGCAACAGGTCTTAAACAACCATCTGCACGTCGTTGACAAACCTCATGAGCTTCCACCATCGAGAGGGGAACATGATCATAGCATTACTTTCGTCCCAAGGGCACAACCACTAAATGTGCGCCCATATAGATATCCTTTTTTCCAAAAGAATGAAATTGAAAAAATCATCAAGGAACTCGTGGAAGTTGGTGTCATTCATCCTAGCATTAGTCCTTATTCATCGCCTATGGTCATGGTGCTCAAGAAAGATGGGGAATGGTGTATGTGTCCAGACTTCAGGGCCCTCAACAATTTGACAGTCAAAGATAAATTCCCCATCCCGGTTGTTGATGATTTGCTGGATGAACTGAATGGGGCTCAATTCTTTACTAAGCTAGACCTTCGCTCGGGCTATCACCAAATTCACATGAAAGAAGCAGACATTCTGAAGACTACTTTCCGAACTCATGAAGGCCATTATGAATTCCTAGTCATGCCATTTGGTCTCTGTAATGCCACGTCCACTTTTCAGAGCCTCACGAATCACCTGCTCAAACCATATCTTAGAAAATTTGTCCTTGTTTTCTTTCATGACATTCTTATCTAAAGCCTCACCTAGGAAAAACATCTTCAACATGTAGACCTGCTCTTGCAACTACTTGGGAAGCATACATTATTTGTCAAGTTGTCCAAGTGCTCTTTTGGCATGAAAGAAGTTGAGTATTTGGGCCACGTTGTACGGAGTGAAGGTGTCAAGGTGGATCCCAAAATGATCCAGGCAATGCAAGATTGTCCCCAACCAAAGACCTTGAAGAGTTTGAGGGGATTCTTAGGTTTCACTGGCTACTATTGCAAATTTTTCCATAATTATGGTCGCATTGCTAGACCCCTCACTCACCTTCTCAAGAAAAATTCATTCCTCTAGAATGATGAAGCACAACATTTGTTTATAGCTCTCAAACATGCCATGTGTTCCACTCCCATATTGGCATTACCCGACTTCACCAAATCTTTTGTGATTGAATGTGATGCTTCAGGTACGGGTATTGGGGTTGTCTTAATACAGGAAGGTCAACCCTTAGCCTTCACTAGTCAACAACTAAGTGGGAAACATCTGGTACAATATACCTATGAGAAGGAGATGATGGCCATCTTACATGCAATGGATACCTGGTGACCATACTTATTGGGGCGGCATTTCCAAATCCGTACAAATCATCAAAGCCTTAAATATTTTTTGGAGAAATGTCTATCCTCACCACAACAAAATAAATGGCTAGCCAAAATGTTGGGATATGATAATGAGATAATTTACATGAAAGAGTGTGGAAATGTTGTAGCGTATGCTTTATCACGCCAATTTGAGGAGGACAAGAACCTGCTAGCAATCTCTCTTCCCATTCCAGAGCAGATTGAAGAAGCTTGCAAGGAATGGTTTTCACATCCTTCGCTCTCCCAACTCATTCATAACTGGCAGGTAGATCCAAATTCCACAGCAGGCTACTCTTGGAAGGATGAGATTCTTCGCTACAAGGAAAAAGTAGTGATATCATCCACATCCACTCTCAACAAGAGCATTTTGGCATACTTGAACTCATCTCCCACTGTAGGCCATTTAGGCTTTCAGAAGACTTATGCTCACACTCGTCGTTCCTTCTTTTGGACAGGCATGAAAAAGGACATTTTTACTTTTGTAGTTGAATGTGATGTGTGTCAGAGTCACAAAGGAGAAACAGTCAAGTCCCCAAGCACTCTACAACCATTTCCCATACCTACCTCAATCTAGATGGATGTTTCTATGGATTTCATTACTGGTCTTCTGAAGTTAGGCAACAAGTCAGTCATCATGGTGGTTGTGGAAAAATTTTCTAATTATGCTCATTTTTTCTCCCTACCCCATCCTTTTACACCCACTTTGGTGGCTCAATCTTTCATGGACCAGATCTTCAAATTTCATGGCATGTATACTTCCATTGTGTCTGATCGTGACCCGATCTTCACCAGTAACTTTTGGCAGGAACTTTTCAAGCTACTAGGCACCCAACTCCAACTCAGTACTTCCTATCATCCCCAAACAGATGGACAAACTGAAGCAGTCAACAAATGTCTGGAGACCTTCCTCGGGTGTTTCACATCAAAAAATCAACATCTATGGGTACAGTGGTTACCTGTAGCTGAATGGTGGTATAATACTAACTATCATGTTGCCACCAAGATGACTCCATATGAAGTAGTTTATGGTCAACTCCCCCCTTCACCTACTTCTTATATCCCTGGATGCTCTATACAAGCAGTGGATCAACTCCTACAGAACTGTGTAACCATGCTCACCCACCTCAAAGATAATCTCCATCAAGCTTAGAATTGCATGAAGCAACAGGCAGACCAACATCGTTCAGAGCACACATTTCAAGAAGGGGATTAGGTATTCTTGAGGCTGCAACCATACAAGCAAACATCACTTAAAGACAAGGGTAGTCAGAAATTATCTCCAAAATTCTATAGACCATATCAAATACTCTAGTGCATTGGAGAAGTAGTCTACAAGCTAGACTTTCCACCCACTGCAAAAATCCATCTCGTCTTCGATGTCTCATGCCTCAAGAAAGTTGTAGGGAACAATTGTAGAATTCAAACTAGTCTACCGGAATTGGATGAAGAAGGTTCAACTTGTCTCCAACCTGAACATGTTCTTGGCACACGAGAATGGTACCTACGCAGTCGCACAATCAAGGAATTCCTCATCAAGTGGAAAGACACCTCTCCAAAAGATGCAACCTGGGAACCAACCACTATTCTTTAGTAGTTTCCGCAGCTTCAGCCTTGAGGACAAGGCTATTTTTATGGGGGAGGGCATGTTAGGGTCCAACCCTAACCCCCTTATTTATGTAATAGGATCAAGTCATAGTTATAGTTAGTTAAAGAGTCAATAAAGCCCATATTAATAATTGTAAGTGGTTGACCCACATTTAAAGAAAGGGACCACGGTTAATTGCAAATGGGCCAAGGTATTAGATAGATGGTATTAATAGAACCATGGTACTAACCCATGGTATTGCATGTATGAATCCTATATAAAGGATAGAGACTCCCCATTGAGGAGCATCGTGTCTTATTTTGTAATTGAGCCCTACTCTATTGGAGGTTGCCCCATGAAGAGGAAAGTGAACATTGCTTTCATCTCTGAATAATAAAATACATGTTTTTATTTCTCATTTTGTTCTATGTTTTGGGTTGTATTTCTTCACATATTTGGTATTCTTGCATCTTCTCGCAGGTCGAGAGCATAACAAAACTTTATTAGTATCCTCAACTTTCTCATTAGTTTGAGGGTAGTAGGGAGTGGAACTTTCATGAGAGAGTCAAAACTTAGTATTTAATTTAGATATCATGCGATTATGAAAGTGTTTCACATGGTCTATAACTATGGCTCGTAGAACACAAAATCATAAGATGACTTGGTTAAACAAAAAATATGCAGTTGTTTCGCCAATATTGTTAAATGTGGGCATCGCCTCAACCCATTTAGTAAAGTAATCAGCTGCTACAATGATATAGCCATGCCCCCTCGTCGAGTGAGGGTTACATGTCATGAAATTGATACACCACTTGGAAAAAGGACCTATGGTGATAACATGAAGCATAGGAATGGATGGAGCACGGGTCTTATGGTCATAAATCTGGCATGCATGACACTTTTGGATAATGAGAATGTAATCACGAAATATGGTAGGCCAAAAGTGACCATCACGCAGGATATTTTGTGTGGTGACATAGCTAGACAAATGACTTCCACATGCCCTCGAGTGGAATTCATTGAGGAATTTCTTGGCCTCCTCATGGGTGAGGCACCTATAGCAAATCGTATTGATACCACAACGATCAATGGTGTCACTGATGATGATGTACTACTTAGCTTAGTATCAAATATGTCGTTTTTCAGAGTAAGAGGTATGAGACCAGAAATTTCATGTCTGGAGATATATCATAATGTCTCCATACCAGGGGTTATATGACAAAATCAAAAGCAACGAATCATATGGGATGGAATTCTCAGACGTCGATTCAGAATCAATAGCGGGAAGGTCACAAATAAGCTCAGAAAAAACTAAGGATTTCTTGGATTTGGAATTGATAAATTCCAAACAAAATACTACAGGATGATGATCTATTTGGAGTATTTCCCCCCAGTAATTGACGTGAAAAAATATAAGTCATATGGTTGCAATCTGAAACAACGATAGTTTTTAGGAGCAATATATAATGTTGAAACCTTTGGATGGCTTGGACAGCTACCAAAGCTAACTTTTCTACATGGGTGTACTTGATTTCGATATTGTTATGATTACAAATCAAATAATATATCGTATGTTCAGTCCCTACATCGTCTTCCTGGACCAATACCATAGCTATGGTAGTAACCACAACAGTGAGATACAGCAAATAATCGCACTGGTAATCAAGGGGATATAATACAAATGCTCGAATCAATACATCTTTTAAGGCATCAAACGCCTGTTGAGCAATTTTATCTCAATGGAAGGGAACCCATTTCTTAAGTAGGCAAGTGAATCCTTTGGTCAAATCAGCATAATTAGGGACAAACCTCCACATAAAGATAGCATTCCACTGGAGCCGTTGAAGATGAACAATGGAAGAAGGAGAAGGAAAATCAATGATCTCCTGAACTTTCAAGTGATCGATATGAATTCCATGTCTTGAAATGAAGAAACCAATAATTCAACCAAAACTAACACAGAACACACATTTATGAGTTTTAAGTTGAATATTATAATGTCTACATCATAAAAATATGGCCCAAAGATGCATCGGGTGATCAGTATGATTGGGTAGATCATTTGAATAAGGTTGTATGATATGTTTTATATCATGGAAGGCGTAATCCATCACTGTTACGCTAAAACTTGTCACCATGACTATCTGCAGTTAGTATGGCTCCATCAACAGTCATATTATCCTCCTTGTCAAGCCTTATACCTCTGCTCTCCATGTCAAACTTCAAGAAAGAGAGAAAGTCATTAAAAAACATGTTTATCTCTGGGTACGCAGGTTCTCTCTACCTTTCCTGCGTGTATGCATCCGAAGCTCATTGTACCTACGTACTTGTACACTCTGTAAGTCAAGGGATGGGTGCGTACTCCTGTAAAGGTCAAAAGGCCCGAGTTTCATCTTAAAAAAGTTACTTGTGGTCATTTCTAGAGCATTCTAGAAGATTGTTTGACGTGTATTGAGCGCCTCCAGACGGTTCATGCATCCCTATGAAAGAGGAACTTATCCCATCAAGAGAGGAGCTACCCCATCCAAAAGACGGGAGTATCCCATTGATGTTGGACCTGATTAACTTCCTATAGAACACTATAAATACAGGCATTGGGCCAGAGGAGGGGAGGTTGAAAGCTGAACATTCCAAAGGGTAGATGTTGCTGGAATTAGGACTTCCTTGTAGAAGCTTGTGAGGAGAGATTACGATCCTTTCTTGTTTCATTTGGAAGTGGGTGAGCCTATCAAAGTAGAGGAAAACTCTTGCTGGACCCTGGGAGGAACTTGCACAACACCAAGGCTCAGGTTGTAATGGTTTCTTTTGTTTCCTATTAATACAAATAAGTCCATTCTTCTCAATGATTTGTTATTAATGAGTTGTTTCATATACTCCTTGGTTTATATGTTGAATATGTTTTATTTTATGGGATATTCAGGTGCTATGTAATCGTTTGATTGTTAGTGAATGCAGGTTTCAAAGTGAAGGAGGAGCTCATCTGGATCGA
>APFE030941914.1:119996-131590 GCA_000404065.3 Pinus taeda
ATTTTATACAGAAGTATCCAGAACTACTCAAGCGTTGAGGACAACACTTTTTTGAAGGAGAGGGTCATGTTGGGTCCCTATAATACTAGTGATTACCCCATTATTATTGTAGTTATACCCCTTATTAATATTGTTGTGCCCCTATTGTCCCCATTTGTTATTACTGTGCCCCATAGAATCCCTCTATTGTTATTTTTGTGGCTTTATATTATTATTGTTAGGTCGGCTGGGTTATATTGTGACTCCTTAGACTCCTATATATAGAAAGGAGGTTTTGTCATTTGAATCATCTAAGAATTGTTCATTTATGTAATGTAAATGAGGTTGCCCCCTCGAAGAGACTGAATTCTAAGGCGTTGATCTATCTCTTCTATCTTTTCTTGAGCTGGTTTCATAACATTTTTATTCGATAATGAAACAAGAATTTGAAATGTCCTTGCTTGGTGAGCTTATATATTTTCTTAGTCTACAAGTTCAACAAAATAAAGATGGTATTTTTTTGTCACAAACCAAGTATCTCAAGCAGATCTTGAAAAAATACGACATGGAAGATTCTAAACCAGTATGTACCCCTTAGGTAACATGATGCAATCTCAACTCAAATGATGAATCAGCAGTAGTACATCAACCAACCTACAGATCCATGATTTGCAGTCTGCTTTATCTAACAGGTACCTGACTAGACATCATGCATGCAGTGGGAATAGTTGGAAGATTCCAAGAAAATCCAAAGGAATCACACCTTCAGGTAGTCAAAAAGATTTTCAAATATCTTCAAGGAACACAGAATTTCGGTTTACGGTATACTAGAGATACATATCTTACACTTCATGCATATACAGATGCAGATTGGGCAAGAAGCGTTGATGACAGAAAAAGCACTAGTGGTGGTGCATTATATATGGGTTCCAGATTAGTGTCTTGGTTCAACAAGAAACAAAGTTCAATTGCATTATCCACAGCTAAAGAAGAATATGTGGCTACTACATCTTGCTACACACAACTTATTTGGATGATGAAAACATTGCAAGACATTCAGATCACATGTACTCCACCCATCTCCATTGTATGTGATAATACAAGTTCCATCAGTATTTCAAAGAAGCCAGTCATGCATTCCAAGACCAAGCACATACCCATCAAATATCATTTTCTACCTAAACAAGTGCTTGAACAAAAGGTCAAATTGGAGTATGTTCCCTCCAAAGAATAGGTTGCTGATATATTCACCAAACCACTGCCCAGAGAGACATTTGAATATCTCAGACAGAAGCTGGGAGTATTTGATGCATCATCTTGCTGTTAAAACTAATCCGCTTTAGAGAAAAATGGTTATACACGAGTTTCATGAAGCATATTCCCATACATACGCTGGTTGTTGTGGATACAGTCACGTATATGTGGGTTTGAAGAAAACCAATGGGCCAGAGTTATGAAGAAACGATTCTGATATGGGTCTGAGAGTGATCATCTGGCATAAGTTCAAGGGGAGCGTATACTTCTAATAATCCATTGTTGGCATTATCTTAGAAGATATTGGTACAAATTCACAGTTGTTTTTTATTCAGGTGGAACAAGTTCAGGGGGAGATCATGGTTGCTGGTCTAGATGGTGATTGAAAGATGCTACTGATGATAGTTGTTGATGACTATCATGGTCTTGTTTTAGATATTTGGTCTCTATGCCATGTATGTATTTTAATGTCAAGGTCACGAAATGACCTATTTTGTTTCCCCATTATGCATGGGATGGATGATGTAATGTTATTGTTTTGACATGTATGAACAATTGGTATATCCCCACTTGGTTGGGAGATGGATGTATGTATCAATGATTGGTGATAGGAAGGTCATTTATGATGTATGTATAGAGTCATATTTTTCTAGACCTTGCTTATATTTAGGGGGAGCATGGACTTGAAAATGGAACTCAATCAGCACACTTCAGCATATCAGAGAGTTCAGCATGTACTCAGGGGGAGCATAATCCTTTGCCCTTGATGATAAAGGTGAAGAGTGACTTGGGGTTGCCATCAAGTCCAAAGGGAGAGATTGTTGGCATTATGACACAAATTTGGCACTATGACACAGGTTTTGTCCTTGATGGCAACTCACTTAGATGACAGATCATAGTTCAGACTTTGCCATCAAGTCCAAAGGGGGAGATTGTTGGCATTATGACACAGATTTGGCACTATGACATAGGTGTTGTCCTTGATGGCAACTCACTCAGATGACAGATCACAGTTCAGACTCACAGAATGAAGAAATAGAGGTATACACAGGTTCCCCATTGACAAAGTTACGTCTACATGCAGGTTTGTAAACCAAAAGATGTGTATGGTGTACACACTCACTTTCACAAAAGGAAATGTGCGTACATGTTGGAAAAATTAGTTTTGGTCTGTGGTATTTGGTCCATGGTATTTTGATCCATGGTATTGGTCCAAGGTATCTTGTCTAAATTGTTGACCCCAGGTATTTGGTCCAAGGTATTGGTTCTAAGTGGTTTTGGTCCATGGTATTGAGTAAGGCCTAAGACTATAAAAGGAGGAGAAGATCATTAGGAAAAGCCACTCATGAATTGAATATCTAATGAAGAGCAAGATCTAATATACATGCTATTGGGTTATGGTGCATATCTGGATCTGAACCAAGGATGAACCTTAGCGCTTGATGAAGGATAAGATCTAATGATGGGTCAAGATCTTAAGGCTTGAAGTGAAGTATCTTTATGTGATTTTGATCATTTATCTATATAACTTGTGCATGTTGTATTCTGTAAATATGATGATTTGGGTATAATTGAAGTCTGAAATTGTTGTAGAGTTTAAATCATCATTTGCATATTTTTACGCAGGTTCGCCTTGAGAAAAGTGCGTATACACGGAGGTTCTACAAAAGGAAGTAGTGTATATCTCACAAAATGTATTTTAGATACTTTTGTTTGATGTTGCAGTTTTCTAGGTTTTGGCTTGGGTTTTGGTTACTATATTTTTGTTACTGTATTCTGATTACAACATTCTCAAGATTTGTCAAAGTGATTGGTTGATTCAATTTTGGTTGGTGCAAAAGGAGATCGGTTGATACAGATGATTGAATGATGCTATTGATGGATCCAGTCTAAAAATTTAGGAAACATGATCCCTGGAAGAAAAGATAAGGTTGGAGCCTTCTGTAGGCCAACAACTACGTACTAGTAAACATTTCAACTAGTACAAGAGCTAGGGGTTGTAGCTCCCTTCCAAGAGAAGCTGGAGAATGGGAGAAGATTATAGCCTTCTGTAGGTATAAGCCAGCGTACTGGTATGAGATTGCACCAGTTCAAAAATTGTAAAAAGAAGATTCTAATTTAAAAAGAAGATAGAGACGATTGCAACAAGTGGTTTTTACCCACATTGGGTTTCCACCTTATATCTTATGTTCTTGTTTGTGATTGTCTATTCTATTTTTAATGCACCTGATTAATGTATATATGGTTCTGATGCACTGATTAAAGATCAACACGTGAAGAATTAACTGAATCTTAAGTCTACAAGATATACGCTAGTTTCCTTAACCACAGTTGCATATACACACAAGTTTCATTAACTGAAGTAGCGTATATGAATCTAATTATGGAAATGAAAAATTATTGACTTGATAACACTGATTCACCCCCCCACCCTCTCAATATTATCTCCAACAGTTGAAATGACAGTAGCCATTGTGTAAACCCACTTGCGACCCAATTCAAGGTTCTAATCAAGTGTTCCATCAATAACTTCAAATTCTATGGATATAGGTTTAACTCCTAATTCTACTTTCAAGGAATTCAAAATACCACACATTTTATATGTTCATCCGTCAAAATCCTTCAAGGTGATGGGTGATTGACTCCATTGAGGAGAACCAATCACCTTCCAATAGGATAAAGACATAATGTAGGTTGATGCTCCTTTGTCTAGATTTTCTTACCGCAAATGACAACATGGATCAAAAAATCCAATTAAGCCGGAAGTCGAGATGAATAATTCTCATGATTGAAAATGAATAGGTTAGAATCTGAAGGATCAACACATCTAATGGCAGAAAGAGAAGCCTTCTTTTGGGTGGGAAAATTCTGTAATACCTTGAGCATGGACATAGCTGAGGGAGACTAAGCCAGGTCCTCAACTACATTATCATTTTGGGCAGCTCACGCACGAGAGTTGAAAGCAAAGTTATGAATGGTGCCCTTCAGAGGCTTAATGGTTAATTTAGTAGGAATTGTAGGTGGAGTAGTATCCGATGGAGATGGATTCAAACTAGTATGTTGATCATTAGCCTGATCGTTCGTAGTATTCACATTACCATATCCTTTACTTCGAGTGGCCACCATAACATCCTATTTCAGATTTGCGGAGAAAAGCATTAAAATCAAGTTAGAGGAAGTAGAGTCCTAAGTAACCATGTGAGTCTCTTGATTGGGAAACGAGTCAGTCAACACAGCGAGAGAAGTCAAAGGTTTCATAAATTGGTTCACTTTCACCTGGTGTGGACAATCACGAGTAAATTTCTCCTGTTATAGATAAAACATGGATTATGAGGCTTTTGTTTCTCATTAGAGGACTCATTTGTTTGTTTATCTTGCGGAGGAGAATATTTCTTCTTCTTTCTTTTACCTTTCTTCTTACTTCCTGGTTGTTGTTGAGATTTATATTTATTAGAATGGACAATATTAACCTCGGAAGTAGAAGTTGCAGGAGGATTGGATGTAGAGTTTTGGGAAGTCATAAGAGTAGTACCAGATGGTTTACTCTTAGATTACGAACTGGCAAAACCATTCATACCATCAACAACATGTGATTCTTTACCAAGAGGTTGAGGAACAATGTTCAAGGGTCTCAGAGCATTTGTTATTTTCTCATAAAGCGTGCCATATTCGGTATAAATGAGATCCAAATATTGGGCAAGAGAAATGCACCCTTAGCCACATCTTCTATGATTGATGACAACAGAGGTTTAATGAACCATTCTTCTAACAATTGCTCAGGAACATACATATTAACCAACTGACAATGATGTTGGCACTCATGAATATGATCATAAATGCGAGTAACATTATTTTGTTAAAGTTGGTCAAAATTTCAATTCCAGTCTCATATCATATGGGAAACTGGAAATGTGTTAGGAATGTAGTGGCTAAGGAATTGAAATTATTGAATGAAGCTATATGTAATTTAATATACAATTTAGTTGTGGAACTTGTAAGTGTACGTTGGAAAAGAAATAATCGAATGGAATCAATATTCAAGGATTTTGAAGAACACCACAGATGATAAGTAATCATACATGTGGATGGGTCTTCTCTAGGATTCCCATTGAATTTTTGGATATCATAACGAAATTTAGTAGGAATTATCAACCAGAAAGGAGAATGATAAATAGGATCATTCGTGAGCCAAGTCAAATCTGGAAATTCAAGAGTTGCCACAAAAGGTAATTGCCTATTAAAATCCCAAGGAAGATAGCCTAGATAGGATGGAAGAGCCTGGGAAACAAGAATTTGGGTTCCATAATAAGGATTATTTTGATAAATAGGAATTTGGGTACTATGATAGGGAGGATTTTGATAACCAGTATATGCATATCCTTGTTTTATGGATCCAAGATATCCCTGCAAATACTGGAGTGGTTAGGTTTGGACTTGTTGGCCTTGATAAGGCAATTGAGGGATACCTTGAAAAGGTTGATATTGTTGTCTTGTGTTATTTTTCATCATTCCAACATAAGGCGGAGTTGGTGGAGGTTGTGCCATACCATATTCAATCTTCCCTACTAGGATTTAAGGAATACCTTGTCAAGCGGTTGATACTGTGAGGTGCCATGTATAGGATGAGTATACGGGATCTGGGAGGTACTAGATACCATTGGAATAGATTGATTCATAGTGACATCCTATGATGGTCGACTCACATTTATTTGAGTTTGTTGAGGTGTAGATTAATAGGTAGGAATTTGGGGTGCATATGGCATAAATTTTGAATGCATGGATATGATCACAACTGAACCAGGTTGGACTGGAAAATTAGGTTTCCAAACATCAGTAGCCAAACCCGAATAAGGAGGATTCAAATAAGTAAGAGCACTAATATGTGGCATACTGATAAGAGGATGCCTCCTACCAAAGGAGGAGGGGATGATGGAGGAAACTTCCCACTAGGTGAAGGGTACCCAATAAGGAGATGTCATGGGAAAGGTCTAGGGATTGGATTTTGCACCAGAGAAGGTACCAAACAATGATTGATAACCAAGTGGGACAGACAAGCCACCATACAGGTGCGTCTTCGGTGATTTTGCAAACATGGATGAGGGAGAAACAATTTTTTCCTCAACCAAAGTAGCAGGTTGGGAAACCATAGTAGATTCAGACATGGTTAACAATCCAAAAGATGATCACTACAAAAATCTCAAAGGTGGATTGAAAAGAACATAATCTAATAAAGGATTTTGAGATGGAATCTAAAGAGGAGGAAGAGGATAAGTCTGATAAAGATGAAGCCCTCTAAAATGAATAGGAGAAGAGGGATAATGTTCTTCCGGTGGGATCACTTCAATACTCACAAGACAATGTGGAAGGGATTCACCATCAGGTCCAATATATAGAGTCGGAGGTTGTTTCTGAGACAAAAGAAGAGAAGGGGAAGGTCCTAATATAATAGGTAAAGATTGTTGAGGTACCTTAGGTTGAATAACCTTAGATAATAAGGTAATAGATTCAATAAATCTAGACTCAATAACTTCTGGATAGTGAGAATGTAATCACAAAATATGTCAGGCCAAAAGTGACCATCACGCGGGATATTTTGTGTGGTGGCATAGCTAGACAAATGACTTCCTGCATGCCCCCGAGTGGAATTCATTGAGGAATATCTCGGTCTTCTCATGGGTGAGGCACCTATAGCAAATAGTATTGATATCATAGCAATAAATGGTGTCACCGATGATGATGTACTGCTTGGCTTGGTATCGAATATGTTATTTTCCAGAGCAAGAGGTATCAGACTAGAAATTTCATGTTTGGAGATATATCATAATGTATCCATACTAGGGGTTATATGACGAAATCAAAAACAACGAATCCTCTAGGATGGAATTTCCAGACGCCGATCAGAAGCGACAGTGGGAAGGTCACAATTAAGCTCAAAAAAACTAAGGATTTCTTGGATTTGGACTTGATAAAGTTCCAAATCAAACTACTCCAAGATGATGATCCATTTGGAGTATTTTCCCCCTAGAAGTTGATGTGACAAAATATAAGTCATACGGTAGCAATCTAAAAAACGATAATTTTTAGGAGCAATATATAATGTTGTAACCTTTGGACGGCTTGGATAGCTACCAACAGCTAATTTTTCTACATGGGTGTACTTGATTTCAGTATCGTTAAGATTCCAAATCAAATAATATATCGTATATTCAGTCCCTACATCATCTTCCTAGACCAATACCATAGCTACGGTAGTAACCACAACAATGAGATATAGGAAATAATTGCGCTGGTAATCAGGGGGATATAATATAGATGCTCAAATCAGCACATCTTTTAAGGCATCAAAGGCTTGTTGAGCAATGTTATCTCAATGGAAGGGAACCCATTTCTTAAGTAGGCAAGTGAATCCTTTGGCCAACTCAGCGTAATTAGGGACAAACCTCCACATAAAGTTAGCCTTCCCCTAGAGAGGTTGAAGATGAACGTCGGAAGAAGGAGAAGGCAAATCAATGATTTCCTAAACTTTCAAGTGATTGATATGAATTCCATGTTTTGAAATGAAAAAAAACAAGAATTCAACCAAAACTAACACGGAATGCACATTTATGAGGATTAAGTCGAATATTATAATGTCTACATCGTAAAAATATGGCCCGAATATGCATCAAGTGATCAGTATGATGTTTAGAATGAGAACATAGATCATTTGAATAAGGTTGTATGATATGTTTTATATCATGGAAGGCATAATCCATCACCCTCTGAAATGTGGCCCCAACATTATTTAATCCAAAAGGAATTTTTCGGTATGCAAATGTACCCCAAGGACAAAAGAATGTAGTCTTTAGTTAATCCACCTGGAGAATGTTAATTTGATTATAACCATAGAAACCATCCATAAATGAATATATTCCATAGCCAGCACAATCAACAAAATATGTTCGATGAACAGGGTTGGGTAATTTTCCTTTGGAAAAGTACAATTTATATCTCGATAATCGATGCCTACATGGATTGTTCCTTGTTTCTTCATGACTGCAACAATATTTTACACCAAATCGGTCAAAGAAACTGGGTAGATGAAACCAGCATGTAGATGTTTTTAAACTTTAGCTTTAATCATGGCATCCTTCTTAGGATGGACCAAATGGAAGCGTTGTTAGACTGGTTTTGCATCAGGATAAGTTTTAATCTCATCCACCAGTATATTTAGATCGATACCTGGCATTTCCTCATACGACCAGGAAAAGACATCTTGAAATTCTTGGAATAAGGCCTTACACGTTTTAATATCATCAAGAGAGAAAGGCGCAGTGATGTGTATATTTTTTACAATACCTGGTTTAATTGAGATATTGAGAGGTACCGTCTCTTCGATATTCGACAAGTTCTTTTCATAATCAACTTCGTGAATTGAAACAAAATTCATAAGAAACTCAAAGATATTGGGTTTATACATGTCACTGATATTATCATCAACGGAAGTTGGTAAGGGGGAACAATGGTGATGATAATCCCATGCCACATCATCTAGAATCATGATCCTCATTGTGCTCTCATCAGTAGGCAAAGTGTGAGAGAAAATATCAGAAGACATGCCATAATCCAATGAGCGGTCAATCCAATTGATCAAAGAGGTAAGATTAGAATGAGCCACACAAGCAAAATAAATGGCTTCATAATCAAGCTCATTAGGGATCAGCAACATTCAATCGCCAAAACTGTCGATGTTAGTTTCATCTAGTACAATCCAAGGATTAGTGGGAATAGTAGAAGATGATATTATATTTTTATAGGAAATTGAAGGAGATTTGTTGGGAAGCGAAGGTGGAGGAAGACAAAAGGTTCCCATGAGAGAGGAATCCTTAATCAATCGAACCCCGACATGCTGATATGGGTGTAGAGTTTCCCCTATAAGAGGGTCACTTCCTCTAACTTGAGAACTAAAGGAAAAGAAGGTGAGTAGATCGAGAGCTACAATCTAGCCTTTATGGGGGAAGGTGATCATCCAGAAATAAGTTGAAATGATAGTATCCATTGTGTAAACCCACTTGCAACTCAATACAAGGTTATAATCAAGTGTTCCATCAATAACTTCAAATTCTATGGATACATGTTTACCTCCTAATTCTACTTGCAATGAATTCAAAATACCACACATTTTATATGTTCATTCGTCAAAATACTTCAAGGTGATAGAGGATTGACTCCACTGAGGAGAGCCAATCACCTTCCTATAGGATAAAGATATAATGTAGGTTGATGCTCCTTTATCTACAATAGAATGATGGATTTTCTTACCACAAATGACAACATGGATAATAAAATCCAATTAAGCTAGAAGTCGAGGTGAATAGTTCTCATGATTGAAAACGAATATGTTAGAATCCGAAGGATCAATACATTTGATGGCAGAAATCAAAGCCTTCTTTTGGGTGGGACAATTTTGTAACACCTTGAGCAAGGACATTGCTGAGAGAGACTAAGCCAGGTCCTCAACTATGATACCATTTTGGGCAGCTCACACATGAGAGTTGAAAGAAGATTTATGAATGACGCCCTTCAGAGGCTTAATGGTTAATTTAGTAGGAATTGTAGGTGGAGTAGGATCCGATGGAGATGGATTCGAACTGGTATGTTGATCATTAGCCTAATCATTTGTAGTATTCACATTACCATAGCCTTTACTCTCGAGTGGCCACCATAACATCATATTTCGGATTTGTGGAGAAAAACATTAAAATCAAGTTAGAGGAAGTAGGGTCCTAAGCAACCATGTGAATCTCTTAATTGGGAAATGGATCAGTCAACACACCGAGAGAAGTCAAAGGTTTCATAAATTGGTTCACTTTCACTTGGTGTGGACAATCACGAGTAAGGTGCTTCTGTTATAGATAAAACATGGATAGCGAGGCTTTTGGTTCACATAGAGGACTCATTTTTTTGTTTATCCTGCAAAGTAGAATATTTCTTCTTCTTTCTTTTACCTTTCTTCTTGCTTCCTAGTTGTTGTTGAGACTTACATTTATTGGAATGAATGACATTAACCTCGGAAGTAGAAGCCGCAGGAGGATTGGATGTAGAGTTCTGGGAAGTCATAAGAGCAGTATGTTGGAAATAATACTGAGAGGGGGGGTGAATCAATATTATCTAATCAATAAAGCTTTTTCATTTCCATACTCAAATTCGTATACGCTACTTCAGTTAAGGATACCCGCGTATATACACAACTGCATTTAATGCAACTAGCATATATCAATAAACTTATGATACGGTTAGTTAATATTCAATGAGTGCATCAACACATTATTAACCATATTATCAGTAAACAGGTGCAGTAAAACAGAACAGATCATCACACATAAGGAACACACATGAAAACCATGATATAAGGTGGAAACCCAATGTGGGTGAAAACCACCTGCTGCAATTCATCTCTATCTTCCTTTAATAAGAAACTTCCAATTGTACTGGTGCACTCTTATACCAGTATGCAGGCTTCTACCTACAGAAGGCTACAACCTTCTCTTGTTTTCCAGACTCTCCTAGAAGGGAGCTACAACCCCCTTAGCTCTTGTACTAGCCGATCCATTTGCTAGTACGTAGGCGCCGACCTACAATCTTCTCTCATTCTCTAGGGACCACATTTCATACATTTTTAGACTAGATACTCCTGAAGCACCACACCATAATATGAAGGCCACATTTCATCCAATTTTCATACTGGACCCATCAACAACATTTAAGCACAAAATCAATCACCATTGCAAAACACCCATCAACTATACCTGCATCCCCGATCTCTAAATCACCCAATACTAAAACACTGAAATCCTGTCAACAACACAGTCACCAGAACAGACAATAGAACTCTGCAACAATAACCAGATCCATCTACAACTTCAAATATCACATCTCATACTGTATACGCTACTATGAAGAACCAAACATGTGTACATACACTCTTTCACCAAAGCCAACCCGCGTACATATCTGCAAATATTTACTCATAACTTGCAACTGTTCCAGACATAAAACACACCCAAATCATAACATTCATACAATGAAACTTGCATCAATAATTCAAATCTAGTCTATCCATAATCAAACCATATAATGATAAACATTCCAAGCCTTAAGATATCGATCCATTTCTCATCATCATCCACATGAGTGCCTCCTTGGTTCAATCAAGCACAGCATCACCAACTGTTATAGACATTTTTGGGCACTGCAACCCCAATCATAAATGTCCACAAACTGAGGGCTCTTAAGTCCCTAAAAGTGTTGCTTCACTACCTAAAGGAATAAGGTCAGCTGATTACATCATCTCCCAGAAGTTCTCCACTAAAAACTGCTCA
>APFE030941914.1:139674-152362 GCA_000404065.3 Pinus taeda
TCATAAAGGAAAACGAAAGTAGACTTTACTTGTTTGTTTCTAAGATAGTTACCAGTCTTAGTGGGAATAGCAGCATCCAAGTGGACACTATTCTCGGTAACACCTAGGAAACCATCCCATCCAAGATTGCAAAACTTATTATATGATTATGATAAGATCCAAAAAATCATTGCAATTGGAAAGGCATATGAGGCACACATATAGCTACTAGTCCATATAGTTCAACATTATTTGTATTTTTAATGGCAATTATTGAGTCAAAATTTGAGAACAAACCAAAGAGGACTGAGACTAGAAGAGTAGGTGTTGTAATAGCATATCAAATTACTAGATAAAAATACCATGGCTTCTTCCCCAACACCAAATAAACTGAGGATAAAAGGAATTGGAACTATGCCACCCTAGCACCAGTTACAAGACCTACAACCCAACTATCAAAAGATTTGGATTACAAATTGTGAATAGATCCAATTCCACCAGGGATGCTCATGGAAGGTGATATGCATGGCATTCTAGACAAGTTAAAGTATAATGACCATGATGTAGTAGACCACCCTAAATTTAAACAATTTTCATATGATAAATACCTAAAAGTTACAGTTAAACTAGGCATCCACAAGTTTGTGAACCAAAAAAATGGACCACAGGTTTTGAGAAATCAGGTATTTTAAATTTACTATATATCCCACATTTTGATTGAAGTCGTAAAGTAAATATATGCATAAAAATTTTGTTAAGCTGTGTACTTAGAAAATTTCCATGTCTGGATGAGCCCATTGAAATCAATTCTTGCCTTATATCTAGAATTATAGGGCTTCCAATGGTTGGATAAGATCCATAGCCTCTCTTTGTGAAGAAAAATAAAAAGGCACTCCCTAAGGATATGGCATATAAGTATGACATGACTTGCGAATAACAAGGAGTCTTAATTTCCTTCGTAAATGATGAATATGTGTAGTTCATCATGCAGCTAATGGCATGAAAAATACTTAGAAAATGAAGATATTATCATTGCCCCATGGGAGTGGTATCTATAGCAGCAAAGTGTGTTAAGGGCATACAATTGAAATGGGAAACTTTCTACCTAGAATCCCAATACAAGAACATGGATTTACACTATGCATGGTTGTTTATCCTCGTAACTTTGACAACATGGTAGTTTCCTAAGGACACACACTTTCCACCACCAAATAGGAAAGATTTTGTCACACCAAGATTAGGGTCACACAACTCATGTTTACCCTGGTAGTCTAGTGAAAGTGGGCAAATGTGGGAGGAGTGATTATAAATTACATGTTCACATTTATAAACTATAGATTACATGCATTTATAAACGGTACATTACATTTATAACATTTATAACCTATAGATTACATGCATTTATAACCTTTAGATTACATGTTCACATTTATAACGTGTAGATCACATGTTCACATTTATAACCTATAGATTACGTTTATAACATGCATTTATAACGTGTAGATTTCATGTTCACAATGTGTTTAACAAAACGTGTTTCATGGTTAGGTCTGGTTAGGTAAAGTTATTGTCTAAGTTTTCAATTAATGGCTATTTCCTTATGTCACTAATCATTCTAGAAAGTTATATCAAGTTCTGGTTAGAGGTCTGGATCCTAACCCTGAAAAAGTGGCTTAGATCTCGAGGTCTCATGCATAGAACTGGGCAATTTAGACTGCAGTTGATTCAAGGTATTGTTATCCATGCATTTGGAAGATTAATGTCACTAAATTTTCTTGTCATGCAAGTGATTCGGAGTCCAGGTTAATGAAAAAGTAGTCTAGCTTAGGGTCCGGGCAATTGGAGTGGTTGTTTATGTTGGGTTGTGTTATATTCTTTCCATGACTAGCCACCCTAGTTAACCAGGTGGTTAAAAGGGGGGGGGGGGGGCAGGCACCACTGTTGACGCGGTTTGAGGGGGTGGGTAGCCCCCCTCTACGGGGTTCGGGGCAGCGCCCCAGGGTAATTGTTTTTTGACCCTATATTAGGTTGAACGGACCTACCTATGGTTTTGTGCATGGTTTTCGCACTTGGTTTTGGACGTGATGGTTTTCGGTCCATGGTATTGGATGCTTCAAAATGTATATATATGTATTGTAACACTGAAAGGAACATAATGAAAAATCAATCTGGTAGTCCCAGTTTTGGTATCCAGGGAAAATCTCTGTGTATATGTGTTTTATGTGTTATGCTATTGCATTGTTTATTTTCTGTGTTTTATAATTCATATACAGGTAATTTATGTATGGGGTTAAAACATACATTTGGTATCAAAGTTGTTTTGGCTTCAAGGGGATGCCTTTGTTGCTGGGGTTTCGCTCGAGCCTGTGGTAGACCTTGTTCAGTGGGATATTTGCGGGATCGATTATGGTGGTGAAAGAAGATGGCGAGCAGTGGAAAGATAGAGATCAAGAGATTTAATGGTGAGATTTTTGAGTTATGGAAACTCAATATGGAGGATCTCTTGGTTAATAAAGATCAGCGAATCGTGGTAGATCCAAGTACTAAACCAACGAGAGTGTCCGATGAAGAATGGAAGAAGTTGGATTGGAAGGCAAAGAGCATAATATGATTGTGTGTCTTAGATTCAGTATTGATGAATGTATCAGGGGAAGCTACAATGAAGGCTTCGTGGGACAAGTTAGGGACTTTGTACCAATCTAAGTCTCTGGTGAATAAACTGTTCCTATGGAAAAAGCTGTATAACTTGAGGATGAAAGATGGAGACTCTGTTATAGAGCATCTGAACACATTTAATACTATGGTAAGTCAATTATTATCTATTGGTATTAAAATTTCAGATGAATATAAGTGCATTAGTTTGTTGTTTTCTCTACAAGATTCATGGGATTGTCTGGTTATTGCAATAGGTAGCAATGTAACTGCCTTTCATTTTGATGAAATAGTCTCATCCTTGCTGACATAGGAGATGAGATGGAAAAATATGGAGAGCCAGAACGGTGATGCCTTGTCTGTATGAGGACGGTCCAAGAACATAAACAAAAATAAGTCATTGAGTGGGAGATCTAAATCTCTAGGAAACCCTGTAAAAGTGTGCTGGAAATGTGGAAAGGAAGGGCACTACAAAAGGGACTATAAATCTAAAACTCCTGAAAAAGGAAAGGGGTCTGATGATTCTTCTTCTGTAGAGATGAAAACCACCTCAGATGAAGGTGGGGATGTATACTTGGCTTCTTTAAGTACACATGTAGATCATGATGCATGGTTGATTGACTTAGGTGCATCCTTTCACTTCACTCCCCATGGAGAGTGGTTCTGCGAATATGAGAAATATGATGGTGGTGATGTCTTCTTAGGGATGATGGGAAGGCTAGAATCATTGGTCGTGGAAAATTAAAATTGAGGTTGCAAGGTGAAAGGGTTAGAACACTTTTGGGTGCTTTGCATATTCCCGCATTGGCCAGAAATATGATTTCTGTAAGCAAGCTAGATGATGCAGGTGTAAAAATAGTGTTCGAGAAAGATACCTGCGAGATGGTTAGGGGAGCACTGGTATTGATGTGGGAAGTTCAAATTGGAACTCTGCACAAGCTGCAAGGTATCACTGGTATTGATGGGTGCGACAGTTCTGTGGTTCTTGAAAGTGGAGCAGAAAATCTAGTGGTTTCTGGAGAAAAGACCATGCTATGGCATCAAAGGCTTGGACATATTGAAGAGAAGGGCCTTAAAATACTTCATGGTAAAGGTATGGTAGAAGGTATGACTAATAGCTATCTGGATTTTGATTTTTGTGAAAATTGTGTATATGGGAAGCAGAATCGGGTTAGTTTCCCCTCTGGTGGTAAGAGGGCGAAACAGATATTAGGGCTTGTGCAAAATGATATATTTGGACCTGTGAAGGTTCCATCACTGGGTAAGTCTATGTACTATGTATCATTTATGATTTGAAAATGGGGCTCTTAGGCTTCTTGTCTAATCTACAAGAACCTCTCCCACTTCCAAAGCTTTAAATTTTCCCAAGTCTTAATGATTAACCAATGCGAAATTAAGAAATGCTTGAAAATAGAGGTGTATGCTTGTATTTGTTTTCAGCTGATTATTTGCTTTAAAATCTGTTGTTTGTGCTGATAAGTGAATGTGCTTAAACTGATATATAAATTCATATAACAGTAAATAAAGCAGTAGTAAGAACAGACACATAAGACAACAAATTAATTTGGAGTTCACCCACAAGTCTTGGGCTACATCTCCGTGAGCTCTAGTTAATTCAACTAGGCTATTTGGGATTATGATGTAAGTATTTTACAAGCTCTTTGGCTCAACTCTTGCTGTTTACACAAAAACAGTGGGTTCAAACACCATTTAATCCCCTCTGGCTCTTGAAGCTCAAAGATACCATTAGACAAGATTGCTCCATTATCCTAAGAAAAGCTAAACCTCCCAGTAGCAATATCTCCAAACAAGAATACCTTGCTCTCAAAACCCTAAACCAAAACCCTAACATTGTAGTCTTAAAAGCAGAAAAGGCGGTGCCACTATTATAATGAACACACAATATTACAATGAGAAAATGATAGGCCACTTAACCAACAGTGGCTGTTACATTAAATTAAAAAGGAATCCCATAAGGAAGATCTCCAAAAATGTAAATAGATTAATAAAAATGAGCAATGAACACAATATCAAGAATCTTATTGAAACCAATCCTTGCACATCTATGGAGCCCCTAAAATTCACAAGGAAGGTATCCCCATTAGACCCATAGTCAATACAATTGAAGGTCCCACTTACCATCTCGCGAAACATCTTGCTAAGAAGCTTTAAACCTATGGTAGGAAACACTAGCTCCTTTGTCAAGGACTCCCATCACTTCATTAATGAGATCAAACACATAAAACTAGACCAAAATGACATCTTGGTAAGTTTTGATGTAAAGGCACTATATACCAATATTCCTATAGATGAAGCAATGGAAATAGTCCACAAAATCATTGATACTGACACAACTAAATTATTATAAATTTGTCTGAAATCCACCTTCTTCAGCTTCAAAGATGATATATACAAATAGACTTGTGGTGTGGCCATGGGATCACCTCTATCCCCCATTATTGCCAATTTGTTCATGGAGCATTTTGAAGCCAAAGCCATTGAGTCTTTACCTTTAAAACCTAAGCTTTGGAAAAGATATGTAGATGACACTTACATCATTTGGCCACATGGAAAAGAAAACTTGAACAAATTTCTAGAGCACCTCAACATTCAATCAAATTATATCAAGTTCACAATGGAAATAGAATAGAATGGATGTCTTCCATTTCTTGATTGTTGGAAATAATACAGAGAGGGGGGGGGGGGGGGGGTGAATCACTATTATCAAATCAATAATCTTTTCATTTCCATTATTAGATTCATATATGCTACTTTAGTTAAGGATACCCGCATGTATACGCAATTGTGTTTAATGCAACTAGCGTATATCCAGTAAACTTCTGATTTAGTTAGTTGATCTTCAATGAGTGCATCAAAACATTATTAACCATATGAACAGTAAACAGGTGCGGTAAAATAGAACAGATCATCACAGATAAGAAGCACACATGAACAACATGATATAAGGTGGAAACCCAATGTGGGTGAAAACCACCTGCTGGAATTCGTCTCTATCTTCTTTTTACAATATTTCTGTACTGGTGTAGTCTTATACCAGTACGCAGGCTTCTACCTGTAGAAGGCTACAACCTTCTCTCACTCTCCAGCTTATCCTGGAAGGGAGATACAACCCTCTTATCTCTTGTACTAACTAATGTACTAGTACGTAGGTCCTGACCTACAGAAGGCAACAACCTTCTCTTTTCTTCCAGGGACCACGTTTCATAAATTTTCAGACTGGATCCATAAATATAAAACAATCATCACTGTAATACAATCATTAATTCTGAATCACCCAACAACTGAATCACTGAAACCCTGTCATCAAAACACAGTCACTAGGACATAGACCAGAGCCTAGAACTCTGCAACAACCTCTAGATCCAACAACAACCTGAAATATCAAATCTCATAATGTAGACACTACTTGACTGTGTCGAACCAGCGTGTATATTCCCTTTCACTAGAGAGAAACTACGTACAGATATGAAAATAATTACTTATACCTTCACTGCAATTTTCAACTTCATATATACCCAAAAGATAAGATATAAAGGATATGACATGCGTCAGTACACAGATCTATTCATGATCATACCATATAATGATAATGCATTTTAGTCTTCATGATCCCAGTCCATCAACCTTTATCAACTGCATAGGTGCCTCCTTGGTTCAAGTCGAGCAAAGCATCACAAACCCATAACCAGCATACTAGATCTCACACTTCATCAGATATTCATCACTTGCACTCTTTCCCTCTTGTCCTAATGATCTTCTCCTTATATAGGTTTAGGCCTCTCTCAATACCATGGTCCAAAACCACGCAGAACCAATACCTTGGACCCGATACCTGGGGTCAGCACTTCAGACCAAATACCATGGACCAATACCAAAATACCATGGAACAAAACTTAGATTCCCAACATGTACATGCCTTTCCTTCTGTAAACGTGCGTGTGTACGTATACGTGACTTGGTATATGGTGCACCTGCGTGTATACGCTTCTTTGTCATAGCACACCTACGTATACCTCTCTGATAATTAATTCTTTGTTATTTACTAGCTGTACTATGATCTGTCATCTGAGTGAGTTGCCATCAAGGAAAACACCTGTATCATATCTGTATCATAATGCCAACAATATCCCCCTTTGGACATGATGACAACTACCACACCAAGTCACTCTCCCCCTTTGATATCAAGGGCAAAGGGTAGACCAAGATGTTCTCTCCCTTGGTATACCTTCTGCTATCCATACTTCCCCTGAGTACCTACTGAAATGCCAAGATGTACCAATCCGTCCATGCTCCCCCTGAGCACATGAAATGTCTGCAAAAGCATAACATGACTCTATACATACATCAATCTCCCAACCAAGTGGGAATACACCATTTTTTGACTCATCCACCCAACCAAGTGGGGATATACCAAATGTTTATGCATGACTCGAAAACAAGAAACATTACATCATCCATCCCATGCATAGTGGGGTAACAAAATACATCATATGACTCACAAAGACCAAGGACCTAAACAAGAACATGATAGTTATCAACAACTATCATACACGATATGATCGACACCATCAGCATCTGTAACTTGCAATCCATTCTCTTGGTCAATCAACAATCAGTAGCAAGATGTGTTAATAAGCATCATCACCAAAGACTTCTAACCATAATGCCAACAATGCATTATTCGAACCATATGCTCCCCCTGAGCCTGTGCTAACCATCATATACCATGAATGAACCATTTCCTGAGTCTGTTCTGCTGCTTTTTCTTCAGAGCTCCATATACGTGACTCTGCAACCTATAACTCACATATATATGCAACTTATCTTCATAATATTTGCGTATGCAAATTGGAATACTGAAGGTCTACACTTTCAGTTTCCCCTATGTCTGTTATGTCAGCTAACTGAGTTATGCCACATCTTTCTGTCTCTAATTTTGTCTTCTTCAATACCTGGAATTGTGATGTGTTGGCTGGTTAAATCGATCTTGTGGACAAGGCTGATCTCCCTAGTATCAAAAGATATCTAGCAACAAGCAGGACAAGAAAATCTATCTTTCTCTAAACATATTGCGATTCATTAATAAAAACTATAAAGGTGTTTAGACCCTACCTTAAGTCCAACACTAGTTTGTAGCAACCATTCCTGAACCGTCCAAAAGAGTTTCCTTTTGAGAACCTGAAAACACAAATAAGCAAACATCAAATAACACCTGCATAGTTAATATCATAAATCATGTTCATTATGGTGATCAAGGAATCCATAAAATAAACCATAAAACACATCTTATTGAGAAAAACAAACTTATTTGTATTAACTTTGAAGTAGAAGAACCTTACAACCTTTTCAGCCTTGATGTTGAACAAGCTCTTCCTAGGGTTTGAAATAGGAATCTCCTTTACTTTGACAAGCCTTACACTCTTCCAAATGAGATCAAAGAGGTATGTAATCTCTCCTCATAAAAACTCAATTAGGAAGACTAAGTTCCAGTAGCATTTCACCTCAAAAATATTCAGCTTTCACCTCCCAAGTAACCAGCCCAATGCTTCATTTTATAGTGCAGAGGAAGGAGGTTACAGGTCCACTTATGAAGGGATAGAGTCCTCATTCAAAGGGATAAGCTCCTCACATCAAGGACTTAGCTCCTTAAGGTATGGGATGCATGAACCTTAAGGGAGCGAACTTGCCACCTCAAGATTCCTTCCAGAAGCTTCTAGAAATGACTCAAAGTGAGTTTTTAAGAATATACTTGCGCCTTTTTGGCTTTTATAGGGGTCCGCACCCATAACATAGAGACAGAGTGGTCAGGTGCGCAGGGGACATGACCTTTAGGTGTGGGACTGTAGGTAATGCTAAGAGAAAGTGTGAAACTAGAGTTTTATAGACTTTTGAGGGCTTTCTCTTATTTCCAGGGCTTGATATGAGGAGCTGAGGCTTAAGACTTGCAAAGGAGGAAAGTATGAGTGGTAATGGACTCACAAATATTGCAGAGTGTCAAGGTGACAATGTTTTGTGCAACAAATATTCCCCTAAGTGCAAAGTCTGTAATAGATGAAGATAGAGTTTGTCATCTAAGAAGAGTGAAGTACTTTATCATTTCAAGGATCATCTTGTGGACACCCCAGTCGAAACCTGTAAAAACATTCAATGCAAAATATATATATGTGAACATATCATTACTAAGGTAGGCATTCCCATACTCAGATCAAAACTGACTAGAAAACTAACTGAACTGTTTTGATACAGGAATGATTTTGTAATACATCAAGAGTATAGACATATGTAGACACAGTATGGGCGCAACCATCTGTTTATGAATAGTCCACTATATAATGAATAACAAAATTCCTCACAGCCTGGATGGTAGAAACTAGATCCAGGGTCTTGATTTCTTCTTCCCGAACTAGTACGATTCTATCCATGTGAATGAATGTGTCGAAGTCGAACATGGTAGAAACCACTTGATTACCAGTCAATGATGTGAAATATTAACAAGTGTGAGAGGAACCACCAGTGATGCCAATGGCCCTCAAAGTACTCAGTACAATCCATGAAATGTGAATAAATGAGCTGATGTCGAACATGTCCTAGAATCCTTTGATCGAAGGTTAATGATGCAATCTATTGTCGAAGGCGAGAAACCAGCCATTAGGGCATGCAGATTCCAAGGTACTAACAATTTCTAGATCATCTTTATAGATAATGAGCTGAAGTCGATAGAAAGCGATCTGTCGTAGGCAAGCCCACAACATGAAATCATAGATTAAGTTTTGAAGAAATATATTTGGCAAGGCCTAACTCAGGTATGGTCAAAATGGATGACATATATTTTGCAGATGAATGGTTCATTTGAACTGACCTCTTGAACACATAATGACACTGTAGATGGTTTGGTGGAAATTGACCCAAAGCTAATACCCAAAAACTGGCTGAAGAATTTCAATATGGTTTGATTAACTGTTAGGAAAAGGATTTCCCAACCTAGGTGAACAAAAAGTGTCGTGTTCAAGAGTGGTTAACTGCTTTTCTAAAACACAAAGTTTAACAAACAGGTTCATTTTTCTCTCTTTTCCCCCACCATTTCTGGCAAGTACCTCTTTATTTTTGACAAGCTTGAGGAGGATAACATTTGCTTGTTTATAAGCTCATCCTTCGGATGAGTCCAACTTAGTTTAAAATTTGAACCTTAAGAAGGAGTGGTTCATCCCTATTTAAATTGAACAGGTCCTTTACTGTTAAATTTTAACGAGTCTAATATAGGAAAAACTCAGTGTTTTTCAATTTTAGGGAGTCAGAAGAAACACTTAAGAAAACTCCATGGGTGTCATTTTTCATAAATTTGTGTCCCCCAAGCCCGAAAAGGTATAAAATAATACTTGAGAGAACCGCTTGACCATTACGATCAAGGAGTACTTTTCATAATTAGTGGCTCTAATCTGAAAAAGTAAAAAAGCGATCAAAGACATGTCGTTTTATAACCAATATCGAACTTGAAACGACAAAAGTCCAACCATCTTTTCATGTTTATACGGTTAGAAAAGAGCTGTAAGTGGATTGCCTTTTTAATTATGTTTAACAAGTTTAAAAGGGAAAGAACTCGACAATCTTTTCATATTTTACGAGTCAGAAAAGAGTTTAAAGAGGACTCCAATGTTTCGCTTTTTCGTAAGTTTTGGAAGAGTTCGAGAAAGTGAAAAAGTATGCTCTTTGTTGAAAATGATCAATTTTTCCTGAAAAATCCAATATTCTACAATAAAACTCAAAATATTACTCATACCTGTTTAAGATAAATAAAAATGCATCAAAAAGTTACCTTTTTAAAGTGAAAAATAAATAAATTAAAAATTCATTTATTCAAAAAAGCTTATAAAAAATGCTTTTGTAAATTCATTTTTACCATTTGATTTCAGAGTGAGAAGTGAGAGCTTTTGGGTAAGAAACTTCCTGTGAAGATTGCGGGAAATCCGTCCATCGGAATCGAAAACTGTCAGCTCCAAGTAATCCACATCATCCTTATCTTGCATCTCAATCATTTGCATTTCATTTTTAGGCTTTGATTTGATTTTTAAGGGAAAAATTAGTTTAGAAATTCGCTCGCGGGGGTTCGCAGGTGCAACATGCGGCCCCTGTGGACCCCGACTTTTTTCTACAAAGAAAAATGTTGTGGGTTCACACCTATTTCTTACGACATGTATGGACCTACGCACTATCTGTAACCAGTGGGTGCGGACCCCGCGATATGGATTTTAAAAACTCAAATTTCTCCATTTCCGCCCAAAACTTTTCAAACTAAATTGTTCTAATACGTCTTCTTTGCATTGTAGGACATACAAAATGCCTGTTTGGTGGGGATGTGAGCATGAGGATGTGGACCTTGTCACATTAAATCATCCACCCATAAATACAGGAATTGAAAGCATGCATGCTGTTTAAGTTCTGGGCCATACCAGGCATGAGGGCCCAAGTAGACTTCTTGCGATGGTTGGTAGACAGGTGGAACATACAGGACCAGTGTTTCATGATTGGTGGCCACCGGCTCGAAATTGAGGTAGAGGACATATATTTCTTAACTGGTTTGCCCAAGAGAGGTGAACGATTATCTATTTTCGGGACTAGGCCAGGTGGCCAGTCTGTTGCTAGTCTCCGATTAGAGTTTTACAATGATCAAATAGAGGACAAACGGATCGATATTAAAACTATCGACTGTCCTGAACTTAAGGTTATTGCATTCACTTTCACCAGACTATGCGAGAGTGCAACATTGCATGTAGCTATCGGATCCTAGATGCGAATGGCAGTAGACTATTATCGAGGTACCATATTCAACTGGTGCGAAGCTGTGTTGGCAAATGTAAAAGGCCAACTGACTAGAGAAAAGAATGGACAACTAAAAAACTTTGGATACGGTTTCCTCATTGTGAGCTTTGGTCTAGAGAGGGTCGCTATGTTGGTCCCACAACAACTTTCTGTCAAAGCTGGTCTTCCATGAGAGCCTAAGATAATGCATTGGGTTAATGCATTGGGTTACAGTGATGGCCCGTTATCCTAAGGAGGGTTCAGAGGTTGTTCGATTTCCGCCTGAGTATTTTCGTTGGTTGAGGAACCAAATTTTTGTGATTCAGGATTTTCCATATGCTGGGATGGATTATCATGGTGACCCAGACATGATTCTTCCACCAGGAGAGCAGTGGGATGATTCAAGTAAAATTATTTTCAACACTTTCTAATTTTTAACTAATTTTTTGTTTTTAAAATCGTCCAAAATTGACAGTAAAAAGTTTTAAATGCATATGTGGGTCCACGACGACCAGCCACTCTCCAGCCTTATGAGAGGAGACGCCCAGTTGCAGCAGTACCAGCCCCACAGGACCAATCTACAGAGATCCTGACTGACTTGGAGAATCATCTAGAGCGTTTGACAACATATATTCTAGAGACTGGGATATATGATATTTCACTTAGGTTACAACGATATGTGATTGGGGTCCCAGGACCTTTTATGAGGTTCCTTTGTAGGGTGGCCCGAGCAGTGGTTTCTTATCGTGATCATCACCAGGGATAGGATGATCACTTTTGTAGATTCATAGGACATTTTATGTCTTTTTGTACTATCATTTTTGCGGATCATAAGATATTTTTCAACCTATGATCGAAGACGATGTATATTTGACACACTTCTATGCTATGATATATGACTATTATTGGCTATCTTGTGTAACATGTTATTGAATTTGTTTTAAATTTACTGTTTTGATTATTGCAAATGTCTATTTATCTACCAATGTATTTAAATATCTTGGAATATGCTGATATTCAATGTAATCAAATTCACGTTCCAAGAGACGAACTCTCAAAAATAATCTTAATAACACTGGATTTCTAATGACATAAACCCTATTAAGCTGTAATACAACAAGTTCAGAATCTAACCTAACAATCAAACTCCGAATCCCAAATGAGATGGATTCAGATAATAACTCAATCACTGCACTATACTCTGCAATGTTATTCGTTGTTTGACCGAGGCTTACCCCAT
>APFE030941914.1:162186-190084 GCA_000404065.3 Pinus taeda
ATATAACCAAGTTCCAGAATAGGTTCACAGCACTGCAAGACAAAGGGCTCCCTAGTCTAGAAGAATCAGGAAAGCTTCTCTCTTATGAGAAGTATATCAAAAGACTAAGCACCTTTTCAGCCATGCAAATTGCTGAGGCTTCTGGGTCATCTACAACAGGCCCATTGACAAGACAAGCTCTGTTTAATAAATTAGACAATTTGTTCTTTATTAAAAATGAGGTAGCACATTTATTTGATAAGCCTCCCGATTTTTATAAGTATACTGAAGGTGATGAGACCGTAGGGTTAATTTTGAAGCATCAGCTTCCTCACCCAGATAATTGGCAGGACTTGGTAAAACTACTTTTGAATCAGGGGTGAAAAAGAAAACAATTTTTTGCAGCAATACAGTCAATATTGCACTTACAGGTGGACAAAACCACGACAGAAAGCATAGAGACACTGAGCCAACTCAGCACAGGTACTCAGCATCAGCAACAACATCAGCAGGTACAGGTGGCAGAGTCAAGAAAGATACAGAAAATCAGAGGCAGTAAGACACTTCAATGCTTCATTTATGAAGAACAGCGCAGTTAAAGTCCGTAGTACTCAAAGGGCAAAAAGCCATTCTGACAGCATTTAAAAGCTTTTACTATCATTTATACTTGTAATAACTTCTCATCTGCTTTATCTATACAAGTGTAATAGATATTTTTCCCTCAGATGACCTCATTCCTGAGATATTTTTGTAGACAAACTTCTATATATTCCCCCTCGCGTTTGTTTAGAGGGGTTGGACTCCGGATGTAAGAATTCTTTTCTGAGATATTCTCTGTTACTCTGATATTGTAAACTTCTCTGACAGTTTAATACAAAGGCAGTGGGATTTCTTCAAAGATGTGTTGTCTCTTGGTCTCTTGATGGTGTGTGGCTCAAAGTTTCAGGATTCCTGTTCATTACATGGCTCAATAAGTTCTCTCATGGCTCATCACGTTATATATGTTTCCAGTTATTCCATATGTTTCTCATGTTTCCTGTTTCTCATGTTTCCTGTGTGTTTGAAACTCTAGATAGTAAAGAAAAAGGATAGCCTCAGGATTTAGTCATTCACTACCCTGAGCTCAATCTGAACTATCTCATATGTTTTTCTTCTGTTAAAGTGTTTAAAGTGTAATTCTTGAATGCTACCTTTAAGCCATATCCTTACTGTGCATTGTTGTTTCAAGAATTCAAGTGATTGCTCTTAGATGACATGCCTCTTTCACAAATATACAGCTTAAGTAACGAAATCTTCATTGCTCATTGCTAGTTGTATTTACCTCATCCTCGAAATTCACAGTTTGTTCCATGAAATGCACACAGGCCCTGTAGCTTTCCTCCTCACCAAAATCAAGATTTCAAGAGAAAACACTCCTAGACCCCATTGCCCAATGGATTAATCTTCCCTGTTGCTATACTTTAGAGGAAACAGAAGCATCCCCCCAACCAAATACACAAAAAATACCAAAAACTTATCTCACAACTAGCCTAAAACCCTCACTGAAAGCAGTGACAAACCTCATAGAGAGAGCCCTCTCTGACTGCAGCTGGGCTAGAAGCTGCAGCCCAAAGTTTGGTTAGTGGTTACCCCGGCCGTATTCTCTTAGGAGTCAAAGAGAACAACCTGGGTGTTAACAGACTGTACAACCTGATATGAAATTTCAAAGGGACTCAAAGGCATCTCGTTACCAAATGAATCCATCTTAGAATCAGAAGGTACGATACAAGGATCATCAAAAGCAATAGTGTTCAATGAAATCATATGAATAGTTGCAACAAAAGGCGATACATTAGGAGGAGGGAAGGAAAAAGTTCCTAGTAAACCAAAATCTTTAGTCAAACCTACCCCAACATCCTTGTAAGGGATAGTTGTTTTATCGACATGTTAAATACTATCTGAAGAGGCTGGGTCAGATGAAAAATAAGTCAGTTGGTCTATCGTAATGATATTTCCATTATGAGGAAACTTGATAAGCCGAAAGATTGATGAAACAATAGCAATCATAACATAAGACCAACTGCAACCCAAGAGAAGGTTGTAATCTAGAGTGGCATCAATCACTTCCACATCTAGATTTACGGTTTGCCTTCGACCCCTATAGGTAAATCCTACAAAATGCCAGAAGGATGGAACCCTTGGCCACCAAGAACCTTTAGAATCGTCGGAAACTGATTGAGTGTAGGAGAACCAAGTGTTCTCCATCTCTGGATCGACATAATACACGTAGAAGCTCCCTCATCAATCACAGTCCGAAAGCAAGGTCTGTTTTTTGACTAACACTGGAATTTGGAAAGGCATTTGATGAGGTAGGCAGGGTGTACTATTCTCTAAATAAAAGATTATTAGGTTCGAATCCTGAATATCAATAGCTTCTATAGCAGACAATAGTAATTTACGCTATGCTGGGCATGATTGCAGCACCTCCAAAGCCAACATTGCTGAAGGGGAAATAGCTATGTCTTCAACAATGTTATAATTCTGAGCAGCTCTCGCATGTGGATTGAAATTTGATTTCTGAAGTATACCTTTAGCAGGCGGTTTGATTACTAAGTCAGGGTTAGGTTTCTTGATCTGTAGCAAATCAGAACCAGGAGGAGTTGTAGTTGATGGGTTTGAACTAGAAGATTCTACTTCTTTACCACCAACAGGATTTTTACTACCATAATCTTGCGATCGCATCGCAATCCTAACATGAGACATCATAATAATGGTTTCTTCTGAGGCATTTGAGGAAGAACAGATCATCTTACTATCTTTATTAGGAAAAGGATCCTTCAAGACAACAGGCGTTTGAGAACCTTTGACGATTTTCGAAACCTCTGCTCGATGTGGGCAGTGTCTTGTAGAATGCTCCTCATCACAAATGAGACAAGGATAGCGAGGTTTACATTTCTCATCAATAGATTCATTTTTATCTGTTTTCTCTTTTGTGTTTTGTTTATTTTTCTTTTTCCCCTTATTTTTACCACCGGATTTTGATTTGGCCGTCGATGATTCTATGACATGGATATCAGCAGGAATTTCAGCGGAAGAGTCTCCTGTCAGGGAATCTGGTAAAGTTATAATAGGAGAAGAATTATTCGAAGATTTCTTCTTGCTTTTGGTACTAACTGAACCGATCATACCATCAGAGGCATGAGACCCTGAAGGAGCTGCAGTTATTTGATTGTGTTTTGGAAGGTCGGGGATTTTTTCATGTAAAGTACCTGACTGCATATATACGAGGTCAAGGTACTGAGCCTGACCAATTACTTGCTCTTCAATAACAACTCTTGCCTTAGCTACATATTCAGTGATTTTGGGTAATAATGATTTTACGAACCATTTCGCTAAAATTTGATCCGGAATAAAAAATTTCACTAAATGCCTTCTATGTCGCCATTCATGGATATGATCAGAAACATATGTTGACGTAGATTGTTTTAATGAATTTAACGATTTCGTGCCATTGTCGTATCTGACAGGCAACTGAAAATGAGTTAAGAAAGAAGTGGCTAACTGACTAAAATTATAAAAAGAGCCTTGTGGTAACTCAATGTACCATTTGGCAGCAAGACCAATTGGAGTGCGTTGAAAAAGACGTAAGCGAATTGAATCATCAATAATGGAATTAGATGCACACCAGAGATGATAAGTCATCACATGATTTGATGGATCTTCTTGTGACTTACCCTCAAACTTTGTGATATCATTGGGCAACTTATTAGGCATTGGCAGCCAATACGGAGGATAGTAAATCAGATCGTTCGTAAGGCGTGACAAATCAGGTAAATCCAAAGTTGCAATGAATGGTAACTGACGGTTAGGGTAGTGAAAACCTTGGGTAACATGACCAGCCCTAGGAGGAGGATACCCAGGATAACTTGGAATTGGATTTGCATTAGGAATATTATAACCTCCTGGGAAACCAGGATTAACCGGACAAAACTGGGGTTGCTGGGGCTGTTGATAAGTATAGCCTGGGTATGGTTGATACTGATAGACTGGGGTTTGTACAGTAGGACCGAATTGATACTATCCTTGGTACGGTTGATAAGTGAATTAGGGTTCACTTGTGACAACTGTACTTGGACCAGCTTGTCCTACAGGCATCTAGACCGAAGTCTGAACTGTGGGTCCTGACTGTGGTAAAGTGGCCTGAGGAGTTTGCACTAATAAAGGAATAGTAGAAGCCGGAGCTACCGATACTCGAGAAATAGGTGTGGATTGAACAGATGCTGTAGTAGTTGCAACAATAGTTTGAGGCGGAGTTCAAGGTGAACTAGGCCCAGACTGCTGAACTGAACCAGGTGCAGAAGTTTGAACAGTAGGCTGGACAGGTTGCTGGGTTGGACCAGCAACCAAAGGTTGTCCAAGTTGACTTGATAACTACACATTTGGTTGCATAATCTATTGAATTTGAGATGGATACCAAATCATATTCATTCCGGGGTATGGACCCACAAAAGTTTATGCATATAAAGGACCATAACCAGGTTGAGCGTAGGGCTGATAATTAAGGGACACATTTCCAGGTCCTTGTACAAATGGTTGACCAGAAGTTGGTTGGAAACCTTGAGTTGGGTACTGATCTTGAGGTTGATAACTGTGAGGCATGTACTAAAACTGGGGTTGACCTTGAGGCATGTACTGAGTCTTGGGTTGACCTTGAGGTATGTACTGTCCTTGAGATTGCCCCTCTGGTGGTAACTGACTACCTTGAGGTTGCCCCCTAGGCAGTAATTGACTACCTTGAGGTTTCCCCCTAGGTGGTAACTAACTACCTTGAGGTTGCCCTCCAGGCAGTAATTGACTACCTTGGGGTTGCCCCCTAGGCGGTAATTGACTACCTTGAGGTTGTGGATTTGGAATACTACCAGATATCATAAGGATTTCTTCTGTGCTCAACTGTTAAGTTCCATTATTACCAGTTGATATCTCATGTCCGATTGGTTGAGGAGATACTCTTGAAAAAGTACTAGTGAGTGAGTGATACCCTGAAGGAACGAAAGGACCGCCATATAAAAATGTTTCCAGTGTTTGGGAAAACATAGATGACTGTTTCGACATATTCAATGGAGGAGAATAACCTCTGGGTGTTGGGTGAAACATAATTTGAGGTGGTGAAAAACTAAGGCCTGGGTTTTATAAAAAATTTTTCAATGATACGTACCAAGTGTCACTCCTAAAAGGACTGTAGAAAATTGATTCATGCTCCGTAAGTTCTAAAGTTGGCTGATTTTCAGGAAGAGTTATATCTTCGTCCGGGCTAACAAGTTCTTCAATAGAAATGAGTCTAGAAGGAAGCTTTTGGGTAATGATATTTCCTATCCTGGGTGAACTAGGACCACTAGAAGTTGGAGAAGCAAATGATGAAGATGGAGTAGTAGTAGGTTCAGTTTCAGGCTCAGAAATTTCAGGTTCTTCAACTAATCCACTAGTAGGAGAAATACTACCAGTAACTTTGGAAAGTGAAATTTGCTTAGAAATATGCTCCGTTGTCTGTACTTGATAATCAGGATGAACAATTAAGGATGATTCTCTAGCTTCTAGTGACCCAACTCTACTGTCACTAGGTGATACAAGAGCTCGTAGCCCTTCAAGATGGCTTGGTGTATAATCAGGAGGTTGCCCCCGAAGCCTATGAGATTGTCTCGGTAATTCAACCACGATTAAATATTTAATTACTCACACACAAACAAAGAAAATTTCAATAAAACCACCTAAAGTCTCTAAAGAAACAAACAATTGAATCACACGCCTAAAAAATCTAAGAGTTCAAACCACACACAAACAGTAACTTCCCATACTAAAAACACTAGTTGGTGATGAAATCCAACGTCGTAGAATTTAATATAGAAAGGGCGATTGGAATAGTTATCCCGACAACCTGCTTAATGAAACAGACAGACACAAGTTTCTTCACAAAACCATCTGGAGTGAAGAGAACCCCAGAGAGTCCAAGTGAGTCTAGTCGACATCTGCTCCAGGTACAGCGAGACCCGTCCTTCACCGTCACCTTAAGAAATAATCTTAAGTTTATGGACACTAAGGTTACTAACAACAACAAATACAACTTGGGGAACAGTCTACGATCCGATCTATGCGCAAGGGTAGAGTAACAAATCTCAATCCCCTTGAAGGTTCCTCAACATGATCAATCGGAGGTTTACCAACAAGTGACCCCAAGCTCCTCGACAATGGTTAATCCGGGGTTTACAGTTTATAATACGCGCAAATCTTCTATCTTTCCCAATGAAACAGACTTGATTGTCTCAAAGGTTTGGACATGATCTCGTGATTGACTCCTTTAAGAGGGGCTTCCTAGAATGTATCAATTACAATTGGATTTATTTCATACCGTAACATATAGCTACTTGTTTTTTTTCACTATCTTGGAGAGTTAATTACTCCCTACTCCAAGATACTAGCCTAAGCTATATTGGTGATAAGAGCCCTAGAAATGAAAAAGATTTCTAGATCAATTTTAATTAAGCGTTACTTTTATGGGTTGTTCTTTAAGTCAATAGGTATGGAAATGAAACTTTGATGGTGTGAAGACTCAACTCCAAAAACACTAAAAAATGCACCTAAAATGATAAACAATTCATTTGTTCTTCAATGAATTTCTAGCTAAAAGAAAGAGTTCGAGAATGCAATTCTTTGAGGAACAAATCTTTCTTTAAACATGTAACCGAAAAGAAAATCTTTTTTTCTTTTTAATAAGAACTTAAAACGAGACTACTAATTATGCTCACAATAAATCGCTTTCCTTTTTCAACACTCAAAACTACAAAAAACAATTTATTTCAAAATAAATTCTACAATTGCTAGAAAACACTCAAAACTACAAAAACTAATTTTGAGATCTAAAAACTTCTAAAAACTTAATGTATAAAAGCTTCGATTCTTTTTGAGGACATTTTACGTAGTTATTCAGTAAACTAAGGATTAATTCTTTCATAATAACAAATCAATCAAAAAACATCCAAGTATGTTTTCTTTTATAAAAATGAAATTCAAAACTTATAACCAAGTTCGTTCAAAGATTTGCAAAGAGAAAAGTAAGTCTATTTCTCACAAAGGAGAGATTTCACAAACCAGTCAGACTCATCAAGGAGACAAAAAGACACCAGGGTAATCTAAGGCTTCTAATCTTTGAGTCACTACAAAGACCAAGTGAAAACCAATCCAGGCATGCAAAACTTCTAGAAAATCATCTAAAACAAAAATACCAATGGAACTTATTCCAAAAGATTTTTGACAGAACACATGCAGATCTGGGTAGACACTAAAAGTTGTAAATAAAACCTAAACTTAACTAAAAGAAAACATTTTAGGTTTTTCAAAAAATTGATAGGGTCCGCAGGCTTCCAGAAGAACCAGATGCGGTACTGCTCTGTGTAGTAAAGGAAAAGTGCGGAGATGCCCGCACTGTCTGGAAAAAGAAAGTGTGGTCCCCTGAAAACTTCTAAAAAACAAAAAATAATCCAGATCCTAAAAACTACCCAATCCCACACACATCAAGCAAAAAATAGAAACAAGAACAAGTTTCTCAAGTCAAAGACAAAGGAAAACCAAAAACCAAATTCAGTTCCCCAGCGAAGTCGCCATTTGTTGGCTGGATAAATCGATCTTGCAGACAAGGCCGATCTCCCTAGTATCAGAAGATATCTAGCAACAAGCAGGACAATCAAATCTATCTTTCTGTAAACATATTGTGATTCATTAATAAAAACTATAAAGGTGTTTAGACCCTACCTTAAGTCCAACGCTAGTTTGTTGTAGCCATCCTTCAACCGTCCAAAAGAGTTTCCTTTTGAGAACCTGCAAACATAAACAAGCAAACATCAAATAACACTTGCATAGATAATATCATAAATCATGTTCATTATGGTGATCAAGGAATCCATAAAATAAACCATAAAACACAGCTTATTGAGAAAAACAAACTTATTTGTATTAACTTTGAAGTAGAAGAACCTTACAACCTTTTCAGCCTTGATGTTGAACAAGCTCTTCCCAGGGTCCAAAATAGGAATCTCCTTTACTTTGACAAGCCTTACACTCTTCCAAATGAGATCAAAGAGGTGTGTAATCTCTCCTCATAAAAGCTGAATTAGGAAGACTAAGTTCTAGCAAGATTTCACCTCAAAAATATTCAGCTTTCAACCTCCCAAGTAACCAACCCAATGCTTCATCTTATAGTGCAGAGGAAGGAGGTTACAGGTCTACCTATGAAGGGATAGAGTCCTCCTTCAAAGTGATAAGCTCCTCACATCAAGGGGTTAGCTCCTTAAGGTATGGGATGCATGAAACTTAAGGGAGCGAACTTTCCACCTCAAGATTCCTTCCAGAAGCTTCTAGAAATGACTCAAAGTGAGTTTTTAAGAATATACTTGCGCCTTTTTGACTTTTACAGGGGTCCGCACCCATAACACAAAGACAGAGTGGTCAGGTGCGCAGGGGACACGACCTTTAGGTGCGGGACTATAGGTAATGCTAAGAGAAAGTGCAAAACCATAGTTTTATAGACTTTTGAGGGCTTTCTCTTATTTTCAAGGCTTGATATGAGGAACTGAGGCTTAAGACTTGCAAAGGAGGAAAGTATGAGTGGTAATGGACTCACACAGATTGCAGAGTGTCAAGGTGACAATTTTTTGTGCAACATGATGATGTATGATCCTCTTGCTTTGGAGTTTGAATTTTGCTCCTGCATTCCCTTACTTTATGTCCAAACTTGTTACATGGATAACATATTACATGTTTCATATTCCTCCTATAGCAGTCAATGGCTTTGTGACCAAACATATTGCAAGCAAAAAAATATCCCTTGAAGTACCTGGAGCATGATGATCTTTCTGTGTGATGGTCTTGACCCATTTTGCTTCTGCATCTAGCTACAATATGTCCAAAGTTATGACATACATAACATTCAACATTACTCATTGGAGGAAATAACCGACTATCACTTCCATAGTTAGGAGGAAAAGATATTCTTTGAAGAATTCCTTTCCTTGGTTGTTGGTGGGGTTGACCACTTATCTCTTCGTTGATCATTTCATATTTTGCATTAGATTTCCTTTCCTCACCCTGCGAGCTAGATTCACCTTCGACAGTTTCATAAAAACCAAGACCAATTTTGATAGCAGGGGATCTTTGAATACTAAGAATATCATCCAAAATCTTAGCACTGTCTTGAAATCGTAACAATTTATCATTTTCTTATAATTTACCTTTTAAGATATTTACCTTAACCTGATGTTTTTCTTCCTTTTCCAGATATTGCTTCCTTATGTTTTCTTCAGCTTTTCTTCCTTCTTCCACTTGTTGCCTTAATTCGAGTACTTCATGTTCTTGTTCTTCAAGAGATTCTTTATTATGATTCTTTGATTCTTTAAGATCTTCTTTTAGAGAGAGGATCTTAGATTCAAGTCTCTAAATTGTTATGCTCTGATCTTATACTACATCCTGCAGTTGCTCCCTTACTCTGCTTACTGTTTCCAGCTATTCTTTTAATCTGGTAACTTCTTCTGTTTCTACATCCTTATTTTCATATGCCATGAGAATTCTAATGTCTTCATCACTATTGGATGAGTCATTAATTTTATCATGAGTATAATAACTTCTATTACCTTCTTCAGACATCTTTCCTTTGTTAAGAGGGCATCTAGTAGCGTAGTGACCAACTCTACCACAAGAAAAGCATTTGAAATGTAGCTTACCTTTGAACCTTCCAAATCCCCGTTCAAGATTATTGACATAATTTACCTCATATTCTTCTTCTGAAATGTATCCTGATTCACTGAGATTTTTATTTTCCATTTGCTGATACTTCAAATGCGGCTTCTCTCATATCTGATGGTCCTCCTTTTCTCATCTCAAAAGCAGTTAAGATTCTGTGAAGCTGTGTCATAGTGATTTTATGGAGATCCTCCTTTTCTTCTATGGCGGACACTTTGGATTCAATTTTAGTAGACAAGGATCTCAAAAATTTCTCAACTAAGACAACTTCCTTAATTTCTTCACCCAGATTCCTCATACAATTGACAATTTCATCTATACATAGGAAGTAATTAGCTATGCTTTCATTACTATGCATCTTAAGAGTTTCATACTGTATTCTGAGAGTTTGAAGCTTAGCACGTTTTACCTGATCATCTCCTTCATACCTTAGAATGATTTTATCCCATATTTATTTGCCTGATTTCAACTGCATGACCTTGACAAATTTTGATTGTGACAAACTTCCCAATAAGATAGTAACAACTTTGGCATTGACTTCATATTGCTTTCTCCCTGCCGTATCTGTAGGAGTTGCCGATGGATATGTATATCCTCCTTTCACGATTCCCCAAATATCTGTTCCAAGTGATTGTAGATATGTTGTGGTTCTTATATTCTAGTAGAAAAAATCACTTCCATCGAAGATTGGTGGTCTGATGGATCCCTCTCTTTCTTGATTACTCATCCTGATGGATCTTCCTTCAAGTGATTAAGCTTCTTTTGAAGGACCTGCTCTGATACCAATTGTTGGAAATAATACTGGGGGGGGGGGGTGAATCAGTATTATCTAATGAATAATCTTTTCATTTCCATTATTAGATTCATATACGCTACTTCAATTAAGGATACCTACGTGTATACGTAATTGTGTTTAATGCAACTAGCGTATATCCAGTAAACTTATGATTCAGTTAGTTGATCTTCAATGAGTGCATCAGAACATTATTAATCATATAAATAGTAAACAGGTGGAATAAAAAAAAATAGGTCATCACACATAAGAAGCACACATGAACACCATGATATAAGGTGGAAACCCAATGTGGGTGAAAACCACCTGCTGCAATTCGTCTCTATCTTCTTTTAATAAGAAAATTCTTTTTACAATATTTCTGTACTACTGCAGTATTATAGCAGTACGCAGGCTTCTACCTGCAGAAGGCTACAACCTTCTCTTGTTCTCCAGCTTCTCCTGGAAGGGAGCTACAACCCCCTTAGCTCCTGTACTAACTGATGTACTAGTACGTAGGTTCTGACCTACAAAAGGTGACAACCCTCTCTTTTCTTCCAGGGACCACGTTTCATAAACTCTCAGACTCGATCCATAAATATAAAACAATCATCACTGCAATACAATAATTAATTTTGAATCACCAAATAACTGAATCACTGAAACCTTATCATCAAAACACAGTCACCAGAACACAGACCAGAGCCCAGAACTCTGCAACAACAACTAGACCCAACAACAACTTGAAATATCAAATCTCATAATGTATATGCTACTTGACTGTGTCGAACCGGTGTGTATACGCCCTTTCACGAGAGAGAACCCACGTACAGATCTGAAAATAATTACTTATACCTTCGTTGCAATTTTCAACTTCAGATATACCTAAAATAAGATATAAAGGATAAGACATGCGTCAGTATTAAGATCTATTCATGATCATACCATATAATGATAATGCATTTTAGTCTTCATGATCTTGGTCCATCAACCTTTATCAACCGCATAGGTGTCTCCTTGGTTCAGATCGAGCAAAGCATCGCAAACCCATAACCAACATACTACATCTCACACTTCATTAGATATTCATCACTTGCACTCTCGCCCTCTTGGCCTAATGATCTTCTCCTTATATAGGTTTAGGCTCTCTCAATACCATGGTCCAAAACCACGTAGAACCAATACCTTGGACCCAATACCTGAGGTCAACACTTCGGACCAAATACCAAAATACCATGGACCAAATAACACGGACCAAAACATAGATTCCCAACATGTACACGCCTTTCCTTCTGTAAATGTGCATGTGTACGTATACGTGACTTGGTATAGAGTGCACCCGTCTGTATATGCTTCTTTGTCACAACACACCTACGTATACCTCTATGATAATTAATTCTTTGTTATTTACTACCTGTACCATGATCTGTCATCTGAGTGAGTTGCCATCAAGGACAACACCTATATCATATCTATATCATAATGCCAACATTAACATCCTAATCAAGAGAAACCAAGATGGCTCAATATCTCACCAGGTCTATCACAAGAAAACCCACACAGAACACTACATACATGCCAACTCTCACCATCATCCTACACAGAAACTTGGGGTGCTCAACACTCTACTACTAGGGCAGTTTGTATTTCAGATCATCATAATTTTAATCAAGAAAAGAACTGCCTCTTAGATGTTTTTGTAAAGAATGGATATGGAAAACACCAAGGGATCAAATCTTTCAAAAAAACAGAAAATCCTAAAAAGAAACAACCATTGGATGACTATGTAGGCAAAGTTCACCTTCCCTACATTCAAGGCGCCACTTATAAGATTTCACACATTTTAAAAAAGAATAATATAAAAACCACCTTCAAATTTAAAATAAATAAATAAATAATAATAATAATAAAGTAAAATAAATTCATTTCTGAGCATTAGCAAACCTGTCGACTCCATTCATTATCTTCCCTACCCTATCATCTATTTATTGGTCCATTATTCACTGATTTTTTCACACATCTGATCCTAGTGATGAACCACAGAGGTTGGTTTGAAACGTCGATACAATAAAATCATGAATGCGACGACTCTGGAAAATAACACTACACAAAATGAAGATCGCAGAAGCCTCAAATCTACAATTTTTCACATCTTGTGAACACCTCCATGTCTTACATATGCATACAAATGATGGACTAGATACAAGCCCACAAAACATGCCTTTAAACAAATGATCCTTCAAGTCAAGCATGTAGAAAAATACCATTAGGACTCTTTTTCTAAAAGATGAAACTTTCATCATTATCTCTATTTGGAGACCAAGTTAACTTCTTCCAAGTCAACATGGCATCATATGCATGTCAAAGCAATCAACCCTACAAGTTAATTACACATACATGCTGAAAAATAAGGAAACCATCAACATCCCTGTGCTCATGCATCTCATGCTCATGCATGCATTTCATCCTTCAACTTTCACTTAAGCACACTGTACTTTCGAAGTTGAAGTGAAATATAATGTAGATGCATTAATAGACATGCAATCTCAATCGGATAAGAACTCTAACGGTTCCTTACCAATCCCTTTCAAAGGTACTACCCTTGCCTACACATCAACATCAACATGTGAATCATTTTGAAACACATAATTCATGGAATCCTCACATCCATTTTTTCCATCTTCTCTTTCCACTTTCTTCAGATTTGGTGGAAGCATTTTTGGATTCACTATCCAACACTTTGCAACAAGATGTCCTTGCTTATGGCAGTAAGTGCTCTGCATGTGCATCCTCTTGATAACATGATTTACCTTGTCCAATGGACCTTTGGCTTCTTACTTCTTTTCCATCTTCTGCTTCCTGTATGCGGCCATTCTCTTCGAACATCTAGAAACATCATGGTTATCCAAACCACAAAAGGAACATGCAAGTCTTTCCCCATACTTATGCGGAAATTTATCATGCTTTGAAAAATCAAAATGAATATAATTAGAACCAAATTTATAGCTGCCTCTTTCACCTTCATTGCCTTCATGAGGAGGTGAAGCAAATGAAGAAGTGGCTCCCTTTGGAACACCATCAAACTCTTCAAGGTTGTTAGAGTCTCCCAAACTCTTTGGTTCAAGTGTGTGCTTCTGAACACCTGCATCTTGAAATTGATGTTTCAAGCTATTGTATTCCTCTTGGATACAACCTTCACACTTCTAAGGTAGATGACATGAAATGAAACTCCTTCTTGGGACTGTTTCAATGGCTTTCATGGCAGCTTTGGAATTCTTTCCATAAGACTGTCCCTAGCCAAGAAAATATTTAGGCCTTTCCTCAACCATTATTGGTTCAACAATACCTTGTGCATGCTTTTCCAAGCCCTTTCCTTCATAGCCCATCTTGGACATTAGCTTGGAACCTATGCCTTTAATATGTTTCTCAAAAGAACCAATACAAGCATTCTTAGAAGAATTTGAAGACAAACTAGAATGGCTTACCTCTTCTTCAAGATGGTACTTGACTAAGGCTTCTTGGGCAACAAAGAGATGTGTTTCCAACTCATGCATCCTTTTCAGGTTCATATTTGCAATATGAAGTTGCCTCTCCATTTCCTGTAATATGTCAGCAAGCAAATGCTTCTCTTCCTTCATGGAATTCAGTTGCTTTCTAAGCATGCTGCTCTTCCTTCCATCCTCATACATTTCTCTCACCATATCCATCATGGCGGAAAATTCTTGCTTCATGTCTTCATCAAAGAGTCTCATGAAGAGAGCAAAATTTGAGGACCCACTTGTAGAAATTATCATTATGCCAATGAACAAAAAAACTTCAACAAGATAAATAAAGAGCTTATTGAAGCAACCTTTTGAAACAAACCTCTTATGCTCCAATGACTGCTTTGAGGTCCTTTGGGATAGAAGAATGCCTTCAACCCTTATCCTTCTTGCCCTTCCTGGACTGAGCTATCAATAGCTTTCCATTCACCTTTGCAAACTCAGCAAATAGTTAGTCTGCAAACAAGCGTAATTAGGCTCTTGCCGTTCAAACACCTTTCAGACAAGCAGTCTTTGCTCTATCAATCAAGCATTCTGATATAACCCTTCCTTGAAGCTGTGGTTAATCAATCTTAAGCTCTGATACCACTTGATCTGAAAATGGGGCTCTTAGGCTTCTTGTCTAATCTACAAGAACCTATCCCACTTCAAAGCTTTAAATTTTCCCAAGTCTTAATGATTAATCAATGCGGAGTTAAGAAATGCTTGAAAATATGGGTGTATGCTTGTATTTGTTTTCAGCTGATTATTTTCTTTAAAATCTGTTGTTTGTGCTGATAAGTGAATTTTCTTAAACTGATATATAAATGCATATAACAGTAAAAACAGACACATAAGACATCAAATTAATTTGGAGTTCACCCACAACTCTTGGGCTACATCTCCGTGAGCTCTAATTAATTCAACTATGCTCTCTAGGATTATGATGTAAATATTTTACAAGCTCCTTGGCTCAACTCCTGTTGTTCTACACAAAAACAGTGGGTTCAGACACCATTTAATACCCTCTCGCTCTTGAAGCTCTGGATCCCTGCTCTTGGCTCTTGGCTCTGACTCCGGCTCTTTGGCTATGGTTCTGGCTCTTGGCTCTGACTCTTGGCTCTTTGGCTCTTGACTCTGGCTCTTTGGCTCTTGGTTCTAGCTCTTGGCTCTGACTCTGGCTCTTTGGCTCTCGTTCTGGCTCTTGGCTTTGACTCTGGCTCTTTGGCTCTTTGGCTCCTCGTTCTTTCTTCTTTCTTCCTTCTACAACCTTCACGCTCTCTGGATTTTCGCTTGAACTTCAAGTGACCCCAAAGGCTCCCTCATCTGCTCTTTTTCTTCTGCGTTGCCTCCTTGGCTTCTATGCTTCCTCTCTATCTTCTGCGATACAACAAAAACCTCAACATCAACCTTCAACAGCAACAACAACTCGGCCACTGTCAACAACAAACTCAACAACCCTCTGTCTTTGACATTCTTGGCTTAAAAGCCAAAACACGCTGCCTGTTGGTTCTCCCTTTTGGGCTCTCTGTCTTCCTGCCATAGTCCGTTCAAATCTCGTCCTTGGGTGTTAGCAATCATTACTAAACACCCTCAGGGATGAATGCCACCTATTTGGTAATGGGAGGGGTCTATTGGTGCTTGCAATCCTTTGTAACAGTCACTTCGTGTTAACATAGGATACATTGCAAAACACGGGAAAAATCCATAGAACACACAGTTCCAGACTTCAAAGTTTTATAATCCCACTTTATATCCCTATTGGGTCCGCTTGGGAATCACTATCGTATATCGCAATTGGCCTGTCCATAGGTTTCCATTTGTATTTTTAAAATACATAAAAACATGGAAAATATGCAAATATGGCTTTGGGAAGATTTCAAATGTTATACATTTTCATTCCGGATCCCTTTCGGGTTCGGTTTACATCGCATTGGTGCTCCGCTTTGTATTTCGCTTGATAAATGAAATACACAAAGACACGTTAAAAATGCCAACAGACGGATTTCAAATCTTATGAAACAACGTTTATATATCTATCGGGTCCATAATATTGCATCGGGCATATAATATATAACATATCGGCCCCGCTGCATTGGATTCACCGATTGTGATCTACCGATATCGGTGATCGTGGTATCACATCAGCCCATCGCACTTCATGCCTCTAACTGCCTCCGACTACCATCGCTGATTGCGATTGCCGATCAAATCTGGACCGTTGATCGGCTAGATCCAACGGCTCCTGTGCAACCGCTACTAAAGCCTCCGATTGCCTCATTTTTAAGGCTTTCTTCAGGTTTTTAAGGCCTGATAGTGTAATGCGATAAGTCCAAGACTTCTCCTCTCTCAGTGGTCTCGCCCTTTTGGGAGAATTGGAAGACTTAGAGGGTTTTTAGACCCATTATTCAAGGGATTTTTTCCTCTTTTTCCTTTGAAAAAGGGCAACTTCATTTTATGATAGCTTTCCCATCTGAAGTCCGTTTTCACCCATTTAAGTTGTAATGGATTTAGAATGGAGGGATCCCTACAATGAGACTATTTTTGAGAGCAGCCTATGATTTTCATTTTCCTTTGATTTACAAAGGATTTGTGCCATTTGGCACATTTTACCTCTTGCATGAAGTCTTTTAGACTTAGAGGTTTATCCAGGATCCATTTTTTGGATCAATTTATAGATGAATTCTCAAGGAATACATGGATATATTCCTCAAGAAGAAATCTAAAGTCTTTGATAGGTTTAAAGAATTTAAGGCTCTGGTGGAAAACCATATAGAGAAGAAGATAAAGGTGTTGAGGATCGATAACGGTGGAGAGTTTTGCAGTAAGGAATTTGAAGAATTATGTAAGAAGTGTGGTATAGCACAATAGAAGACTACTCCATACACAACTGAGAAAAATGGAGTTGCAGAAAGAATGAACAAGACATTGATGGAAAGGGCAAGAAGCATGCTCAGTGGTGCCAGGTTAGGATAGGAATTCTGGGCAAAGGTGGTGGAGACAACATGTTACTTGGTCAACAGATCACATTCATCAGCGTTGGAGGATAAGACTCCACAAGAGGCATGGAATGGTAAGAAACCCTCTCTTTCACATCTGAGGGTATTTGGATGTGATGCATATGTACATGTTCCAAAGGAGAAAAGAACCAAGTTGGAAAGTAAATCTGAAAAGTGCATCTTTATTGGGTACAAGGATGGTTTAAAGGGTTATAAGATTTGGAACGCAGTAACAAGGAATGTTGTGCACAACCGAGATGTGGTGTTCAGAGAGGTGAAAGATGTTATTAAACATGAAGTCCAACCAAAGGAACCTGAGAATATAGAGTTTGAGCTTAATGAGGAAGAATTAGACTCTACAACAAAAGAGGAATCAGAAGATGAAGAGCCACAAACTCCGGGTGTGAGAAGATCAGTTCAAGAAAGAAGGAAGCCAGAAAGGTATAGTCCATTTGCTTTCTGTTCAAAATTTTCTTTATCTATTACTAATGATGATTCCAGAACTGTGAAGGAAGCAGTAGATTCAAAGGATGGAAAACTATGGAAAGAGGCCATGGTTGATGAAATGGAATCTTTGCAAAAAAATGAGGCTTGCGATTTGGCGAAATCGCCAGCTGGAAGGAAAACCATTGTCAAAAAATGGGTGTTCAAGAAGAAGACAAATGCAGAAGGAAAGGTGGAAAAATACAAAGCTCGGTTGGTAGAAAAAGGTTATTCCCAGGTGCTAGGAATTGATTTTGGTGATATTTTTTCTCCTATTGCCAAGGTAGCTTCTATTAGATTACTTTTATCTGTTGCTGTTGCTTCTGATTTTGAGGTAAAATAGATGGATGTGAAGACAAAATTTCTCCACGGGGATCTAGAAGAGAAGCTCTACATGAAGAAACCTGAAGGTTTTGTGGTGAAGGGTAAGAAGGAACTGGTATGCAAGTTAAATAAGTCTCTGTATGGGCTAAAATAGTCACCAAGGATGTGGTATCATAAATTTGATACATTTATATGGGGACTTGGCTTCACAAAAAGCAAGGAAGGTCACTGTGTGTATTTTAAATTATTTGGTGACCGTGTTATTTATCTGGTCTTATATGTGGATGACATGTTGTTGGTTGGAAATGACAAAGAAATTATCCAGGATTTGAAGACCCAATTGTCCTCCAAATTCGACATGAAAGAGCTTGGTACTACAAACTATATTTTGGGCATGGAAATTAAAAGAGATCGAGAAAAGAGGAAGCTTTGGTTAAACCAAAGGAAGTATGTCGAGACAATATTGTAGAGGTTTAATATGCAGGATAGTAAAATGGTGAAGGTTCCTATTCCTGTAGGTGTAAAGTTATTTGTTGAACGGTGTCCCAAGACACAAGAAGAGGAAGAGGACATGTCTCGTGTTCCATATGCAAGTGTAGTCGGTAGCCTGATGTATGTGATGGTCTGTACTAGATCAGACATTGCACATGCAGTGGGAGTATTGATCAGGGTTATGTCAAAACCAGGGAAGAAGCATTGGACAACAGTGAAGCGGGTTTTCAGGTATTTGCGTGGCACTAGTGATTATGGTTTATGCTACCGAGGAAGACTAGGATTGGACAGAGTATTGGATATTCATGGCTTTGTTGATGCAAACTGGGCTGGAGATCTGGATTATAGAAGATCTACAAGTGGGTATGTGTTTAACCTATTTGGAGGTGTGGTCAGTTGGATGAGTAATAAACAATCTGTAGTGGCACTATCAACTACAGAGGCAAAATACATGGCAACCACTCATGCAAACAAGGAAGCAGTTTGGTTGCAGAGATTGTGTTCACGTATGGGGTTAGTACAGGGAGCTATAAGAATAGACTATGACAACCAAAGTAAACTTTTCTTGGCAAAGAACCCTACTTACCATTCAGAGACAAAGCACATTGATGTTCGGTATCACTTTGTGAGAGATATGATAGAAGACAAAAAGATGTTGCTAGTAAAGGTGGACACTTTGAAGAATACTGCAGATGCATTGAAAAAATCTATGAGCTCTGAGAAGTTATCTTGGTGTAGAGAAACAATGTGCATTGCAGGGCTGGATAAATGACTAAGCTCTCCTGTGGCCTCCTATGGAAAGAAAACAACAAGTGGGAGAATGTTGGGTTGTGTTATATTCTTTCCATGACGAGCCGCCCTAGTTAACCAGGGGGTTAGAGGGGGGGTGAAGCCCCCCCTTTGTTGCATCGATTGCGCAGCAGGGGGGTCACAGGGGGTTTGAGGGGGTGAGTATCCCCCCTCTATAGGGTCCAGGGCATTGCCCCAGGGAGATTTTTTTGGACCCTATATTAGGTTGGGCGGACCGACCTATGGTTTTGTGCATGGTTTTCGCACATGGTTTTGGACACAATGGTTTTCAGTCCATGGTATTGGATGCTTCGGCATGTATATATATGTTTTGTAACATTTAAAGGAACATAATGAAAAATCAATCTGGTAGTCCCAATTTTGGGATCCAGGGGAAAATCTCTGTGTATATGTGTTTTATGTGTTATGCTCTCACACTATTTATTTTATGTGTTTTAGAATTTGTACGTAGGTAATTTCTGTATAGGGTTAAAACTTACAGTTTAGCTCCTAGGGGTCCTATAGCTCTTGAGGAAGGTCAGTAAAGTTTCAGTTTGTCAATTCCACTTCCTTAACTATACCTAGGAAGTTGAGTCATAGCATAGTAGCTCTTCGTCACATATTTACTGCGGTGGACTGATGAACTTGGGTAAGTGTGGGAGGAGGGTGGTTACAGATTGGTATTAGAGCATGGTTCAATACTTGGACTGCATGGGAATGTTGTAGTACTTAACAACCCCCATTATCCTTAGACTTAGAATAAGAAATAATGGGGACCCTTTAATTTTTTAGGAAAGAGTTCTCTCTTGTTTTAATAAAATAAGACTAGTTTTACATTTTTAGCTTTTAAAGAAAATATTTTAAATAGGTATATTGCTAAACTTAAACCATTTTGAGGCTTAGGAAACTTTCCTTAGTTTTTAAGAAAATAATGTTAAAATCTAAGTAATCCCGTTAAACTATGTTTCCATTAAAAAACCTTTAAAAACATCACCAAAAGTTTCAAAAGGTTGCTTGAATAAATAAGAGGAAATATCATAAATGCTGGTCCCACTAAGAACTACACGAAAGTAATTATCAGCTTCTCGACGTCGGTAATTTCATAGTAAGTACCAATAATGACATCACTGATAGCAAAACACTGACAACAATATCGCTGATCACAAAGTACCGCTTGCTAAGTGCTGATTGCGAAATGCCGATTGCAATATCACAGTCTGTCACTTATCAATATCACATTTTGTCAACTGATGAATGTTAATATCACATTCTGTTAACTCCTGGTGTTTCGATATCGCATGTTCCACATCCCTATTTGTGATCATATCAACATAATGTTAGAAAAAGGCATATCACAAAGTCATGTTCATACCGTATGATACCAAAACACCAATAAAACAAATGTCTGATATAATGACAAGTGTCAACATCGCATGAACAAATGTTTGAAAATAAAATGGCCACTCTGTATGTTTATATTTTAGAGGTTTTAAACGATTTGCAACGTTTTTGATATAATGCAGAAGCATGTTTTCACTAAATCTTGCATTCAATTAATAAGACTCTTTGCGTTTTACGAGTTCTTACCACTCATCCTGGTTTTCTTCTTAAATAGGTGAATTTTGATAAACAATAGTTAAAGGAAATGTCAAGGATAATCAAAGTGAGGAGAAAGTCTGTAGTTTAGTCACAAAAAATATTAACTCCTGCAGAAGTTCACAAGATGACACCATTGTTTATAGATACCACATGTACTCCAGATGTAGGGTCCTCCTCATGGGAGGTCATATACATTTTTTTCGAGGATGAAAGCCCAAGGGTAATTAAGAAATAGAGTGCTGCTACTGATGCTCCCCTCCAAATTTTAGCGATGCATGGAATGATGTAGCTAATTCGTTTTTACACAAAATTTCTCCCTGTCCTAAAATTCTACCATAGAAAAACATGATAAGATGGGTTATTGATAACTTGGATATTACAAATAGAGTTTTTATAACTCCCAAGAAGACAATCATTGGATCATTCAAGGTGGATGATTTAAGGAAAATGTATCATATACCTCCACCATCGAAGAAGTATGATACTCAATTTGTATAGAAGTTCATGCAAAATAATATGAACCCAGTAGATAGTATTAGAGAATGGAGGAGGGATCCAAGTAAAAACAAACGAGAAGACAAGGGTATGTATTCATTAGCTTCTATTGTTAGTCCTTTCTATCATATTGTTGCTATGATGTGTAGTCTCTATGGTTACCCAAATACACACAAATTATTGGATGAGTGGGTACCACTTATAGAGGCCACTTCTGATGGCTATATCATGGATTGGGAAAATATTTTGTCCAATAATTTAATTACTCATATCGCAATTATAGATAGAAGAACAATGTTATTGAAAGAACTTCTCCCCCTTTCTTTATGAGTGCTTATATCATGGACGCTATTTGTTTTTCTTATGATTTTACATCTATAGGTTAGAAGTGGACAATTCAATACCCTACCCATATTTTTGTTTACCTTGATAACCTGTGGGAAACCACATATCATCCTCATTTTTATAAAATCTATCATGAAATTGTCCTGCCCATCCGTCAAGAGGTATTTGGTAGCAAAGCACCTAAACTCTCCACTAAAGCTAATAAATACTTAAATCCATTAGGAAAGTGGTTTGGGGAGGAAAGTGGTTTGGCAGCCTTGTCCATCCTCATGTTTTGCCTTTTTTTGTTCCGGAAAAATTACTGGCCAAAGAAATTGCCTACCAAACAATTGGTAATGGCTTGACTGAAGTGCTCATGGATGCCAAGAAAAATATCTGGCATTCCTTTCTTATCCCTTGTGGTACCTATGCGTTGGAAAATTTCATGCATGCTCAACTTGAAATTGTCCAAATCAAATGTTTTAGTTTTCCAACCATTTCAAACAGATAATATGATCCCAATAGTGTTGCAAAATATATCATGGCACAGGCCCAAATCAGGCAGTTTTCAAGCGAGCCTGATGAATTCACTGATTTATTTGAGATGGTTCCAGAATATTCTATGGTTCAAAATTTATCAGTAGAACACCTAAATCCTGAAGAATTGATCAAGTTTAATCAATATTGAAAGCGGACAATAACCCATCTGCCAGAAATTTGGTTAAGAAAGTTTTGATAGAAGCCTGAGGTTTCAAATACATCAACCTCCTCTCCAAAGAATCCAATTATTTCCCAGGTTTCAAAGATAACCATTGTAGCTATTGAGAAAATGATGAAAATCAAAGAAGAAAATAAGTTGGATGAATTATGGGAGGAATTTAATCATGTTTTATCTAATGAGGAAACTCAGGATGTAAATACAAAAATCAACAAAGAAACAAAGAAAGTCAAAAAAATTGAAGGGACAAACTCTTTCACTATTGAGGTTCCTGAAAAGACTACTATTCCTAAGACTCCTGAAAAAACTAATGTTGATGAGGCTACCAATAAAACTATTATTGCTGAGGATATGGAAATTATCCTGACATTTCCCACATCGGAAATAGTCCTAAAGATTCGAGAAATTCCTCCTCTTGATGTTTTCTACAGTCCAAAACATAAAGAAGTAATGAGTAGATCAAGAAAGAAAAGAAATATAGAACAAATAGAAGAATCAATTTTATACAAGAATCCTTTTTAAGTTCTCTGGAAAGGAGCCCAAACATCTCTTGGTGAAGAATTAAACAGGGTTTCATAGTTAGTAAGAGCTTATGCTAGTACTACTATTGAAAAAGCAACAAAATTACATCTTCTTATGAAGGAAAAAGACTAGAGGATTATTAAATTAGAGAAAGATTTACAGAATGAAGATAAGTGATTAAGCAACAATGACAATCAAAACTTGCCGAGTTACATAAAATTTTTGATAACTTAAAGATACAATTTGAAAATTTTAAATCAAAGACAAAGATGCATAGGTACAAAAAATGCAACAAAATATTAACCAGTTGAAGGAAAGTCCAGAAATAGATGAAGTCTTAAAGAAAACATGAAAACTGGATACACTCCTCACTAAGAAACAAGTTGTCTTTCATCACAAATTAACTTTAATACATGATTTTGTTGGCATTATGATACAGGTGTTGTCCTTGATGGTAACTCACTCAGATGAAAGATCACAGTGCAACATGTCGACAGCAAAGAATTATAGTTCAGAGTACAAAGAATGAAGAAAGAGAGGTATACGCAGGTTCACCTTGACCAAGTTGCGTATACACACAGCTTGACTGAAAAAAAGGAGCGTATACATACACACGCACTTTCACAGAAGGAAAAGTGCATATATCTTGGGAAAACAAAGTTTTTGATACAAGGTATTTCCTGGTCCAAGGTATTTGACCCAAGGTAATTGGTCTGAGGAATTTGGTCCAAGGTATTGGTCCTAAGTAGTTTTGGTCCATGGTATTGAGAAAGGCCTAAAACTATATAAAGAGGAGAAGATAATTAGGCCAAGTGGTGCAAGGATCTAAATATCTTATGAAGTGTTGAATCATATATGCAGGTTAATGAGATTCTGATGGTTTTCTTGATCTAATCTAAGGATGCACTTATAAGGCTGATGAAGGTTGATGGACTGGGATCATTAAGGCTTAAGGGAATTATCATTATGTATTTTGATCTTGAATAGTCTAGATTTGAATACTGACGCATGTTTTATTCTGTAAATGTGATGATATGGGTATGACTAAAGTCTAGAATAGTTGTAATGTTTAAGTTATCATTTACAGATCTGTACGCAAGTTCGCCTTAGTAAAAGAGCATATACACGCTAGTTCAGTATATCAAAGTAGCGTATACATCATAAATTTAAATTTGCAGATTTGTACGCTGGTTCCCTTTGGTAAAAGTGTGTATACACGCTGGTTCGACACATGGAAGTAGCTTATACCTTATGAAGTTTGATGTTTAAAGTTTTAGTTGTTTCTGTTTGTTGTTGCAGAGTTCTGGGTTCTGCTTTCTATTCTGGTGACTGCACTCTAATGACAGTGTTCTGAATGATTAGATTGATTGTGACTTAGTGATGATGGGTGATCAAGTGATCGATTGATTTAGTTGTGGTTGATTCAGAAAGCAATGATTGGGTTTTAGTGATTGGTTGATGCAGATGTATTTGATGGTAGTATTGTAGTTATGATTTTCTGAGTTTCAATGTTGTTGGTGGGTCCAATATGAAAATTTGATGAAACGTGGCCTTCAAATTGTGGTGTTGTATTCTAGGAGTATCCAATCTAAAAATTTATGAAACATGGTCTCTGGTGGAAGAGTGGAGTTTTTTGTAGGTTGGAACCTACGTACTAGTAAATATATTGGCTAGTACAAGAGCTAAGGGGTTGCATCTCCCTTCCAATAGTAGATTGAGAACAAGAGAAGATTGTAGCCTTCTGCAGGTGGGTGCCTACGTACTGGTATGAGTCTGCACCAGTATAAGATTGTAAATAGATTTTCTTATTATTAAAAAGAAGACAGAGACGACAACAACAGGTGGTTTTTACCCACATTGGGTTTCCACCTTATATCTTGGTGTTCATGTGTGTTGCTTATGTGTGATGCTTTATTTTGCTTTTACTGCACTGTCTAATAAATCTCTGATATACTGGTTTAAGCTAAATACATGATAAGTTGTCTAAATCAAAATTTCTCTACATATACGCTGGTTTCTTTAAGTACAGTCGCATGTACATGCTAGTTCACTTCACTGAAGTAGCGTATATAAATATGTTTGGGAAATAAAATTATGGATCTGATAATACTGATTCACCCCCCCTATCAGTATTATTTCCAACAATTGGTATCAGAGCAGGTCCTTTAGAAGAATCTTGATCACTTGAAGGGAGATCCATCATCACGAGTAATCAAGAATGCGTGGGATCCACCAGACCACCAATCTTTGATGGGAGCAATTTTGTTTATTGGAAAATAAGAACCATAGCCTATATACAATCACTTGGAACGGATGTCTGGGAAATTGTGGAAGGAGGATATACATTTCCAACAACAATTCCTACAGATACGACGGGTAAAGAAAATATGAAACCAATGCCAGAGCTGTCAATACTTTATTGGGAATTCTGTCACAATCAGAGTTTGTCAAAGTCATGTAGCTCAAATCAGCCAAAGAAATATGGGACAAAATCATTCTGAGACTCTCAGGTAAAACGTGCTAAAATTCAAACTCTCAGAATTCAGTATGAAACTCTTAAGATGCATAGTGATGAAAGTATAGCTAGTTACTTCTTACGTATAGATGAGGTTGTTAATTGTATGAAGAATCTGGGTGAAGAAATAAAGAGAGTTACCTTAGTTGAGAAAGTTTTGAGTTCCTTGTCTATGAAATTTGAATCAAAAGTGTTCACCATAGAAGAAAAACAGGATCTACAGACTATTACTATGACACAGCTTCACGAAATCTTAACTACCTTTGAGATGAGAAAAAGAGGACCGTCAAATATGAGGGAAGCCACATTTAAAGCTTCATCAAAAGGAAAGTAAGAACACAATGAATCAAGACATATTTTAGAAGAAGAAGATGAGGTAAACTTTTCAAGAAGCTTCAACAGGGTTCTGGAAGATTTAGAGGAAAGCTACCCTTCAAATGCTTTGTCTGTGGTAGAGTCAGTCATTATGCTACCAAATGTCCTCATAAAGATAAATATGAAAAAGGGAAGGAATATGCAAAATGGAATAGAAAACAAGTTGTAAATAAAAAGAGTTACTGTACTCATGAAGATAGTGATGGTTTATCAAATAGTGATGAAGATGAAATTAGTAATGACTATAGACCTCTAATGGCTTATGACGATAATAATTTTTTGGGATGCTTTAGAAGAGGATGACCTTCATGAAGAAATATCTAAACTCAAAATCTGTTTAGAAGAAATGAATATGATTATAGATACCTTGACATACCAACTTGCTGAAAAAGAAAACACAATGAAAAACTAGAATGTGAAATTGTGGGTCTAAGAAAGGATCTTGAGAAAACGAAATCTATCAATATTAGATTTGCTAAAGGATTAGAAACCTTAAATGAAATTACCAAAGTGCAGTGTTCTCCTATGATAAAGACAGGTCTTAGGTATATTGAAGAAGCATCTCAATCATAGAAGTCGTCAACCTCCACGAAAAGCTATCTTGATGCAGCAAAGACCAGTGAACAGTATGACAATTGTCACCAAAGGCATAAAGCAGATCACCAGGTAAATCAGACTCAATTTACTTCAAGGATGAAGATAGGCCACAACCAACCTGAGGTAAATCATACTCAATTTGCTCCAAATATGAATTTCAATAGAAACTACAATCACTAGGTCAATAGATTTGATAATCGCAAGAACTTCTTTAATGGGCAATGTTTTTCATGTCATAACTTTGGACACAAAGCTACTCAATGTGTTGCTTACAAAACCATCATGACTAGAGAAGCACGAAATCAAAGGAATGTAACACAGGTCAAGAAAAGTTCCTATAATAACTTTTCTCTTCTTGAAAATGAAATAGAATGCTCAATCTGTAATAACTTTGGTCATGAAGAATCTGAATGTAGGAGAAAATTTTGGCAAACATCTCAAAAGGAGCAAACTCCATTAAACCCCAAGATATGGAGAAGGAAAGAATCTCAAACAGAAAGATGTGGTATAGCCTTGTATGTAGAAGGATAAGAAAATCAGTGGTATATCGACAGTGGATGCTCAAAACACATGACAGGTGACAAAGAAAAAATTCACTCATATATTGCCTTAGAAAAGGAAAAGAATGTCTCATTTGGAAGCGACACTCCTGTAGTCATAAAAGGTAAAGGCTCTGTTCTCTTGAAAGAAAAGGTTGAAGCTAGAAATGTTATGTATGTAGATGATTTAAAGCATAACCTATTGAGTGTCAGTCAAATGTGTGATCAGGGAAATGAAGTAGTGTTTCGATCAAACATATGTGTTGTTTGTGAGCTTGATATAGGAGAGTCCATGATCAAAGGTACAAGAACTCTAAACAACTTATACATACTCAAGGGAGGACAATAACAGTGTCATCTAAGCAAAAATGATGAAAACTGGCTGTGGTATAGAAGATTGGGACATCTAAGCTTTTCTCAAATAAGAAAAGCATGTAGATTCAGGCTGTTCATGATCTTCCAGATATCAGCATCCCTGAAAATACAATATGCAAACCATATCAATTTGGTAAGCAAACTAGAGCTCACTTCATTGAAAAATAAGGGTCAGCTAGTAAGCCTCTTGAACTTGTCCATACTGATTTATGTGGACCATCAAGGAAAAAGTCACCTCGTGGAGAAGAATACTTTATTTTGTTCATTGATGATTTTTGTAGAATGTGTTGGATAGGTATTCTAAAGCATAAATATGAAGCATTTTAAAAGTTCCAAGCCTTCAATGCTTTGGTTGAAAATGAATCATATTGAAAAATCAAATGTCTCAGATTTGATCGAGGAGGGGAATTTACCTCGGATGAATTCTTTGACTTTTGTGAACAAGATGGAATAAATAGGCAATTCTCTACCACAAGGACTCCTAAAAAAAATGGAGTGGTAGCAAGAATGAATAGAACTGTTCAATAAATGGCTCAAGCTATGCTAGATGAATCTGGAACTCCTGCAACCTTCTGGGGTGAAGTTACATTCGCCATCGTAACTATTCTCAACCAAGCAAATGTTCGGGTAAACAACACTCAAACTCCACATGAACTTTGGTATGGTAAGACTCCTACTGTAAAATACTTTAAAGTTTTTGGAAGCAAATGTTATA